>JAPYYS010000302.1:0-98878 GCA_030522525.1 Campopleginae sp. 14b
GTTTTTTCCGTTTTTTTTTTTTTTTTTTTTTTTTTTCGATGGAAGAATTGATCCGGTTGTTTCCAAACATTACATTTCATTTTATTCTAACAATCTCCTCTTTTATCATTGGATATAACAGAATCTATCGTTCGTTTTTTCTGAGAGTTTCTTTGTGTAATAATGTTTTTGTTTTTTGTTTTTTTTTCTTTCCATCTCAGACGCAAGAGTCGATATTTCGTACCGAGTCCGACTGAGAAAGTCTCGTTGGTAAATATCAACGTGATTATCGGATAATCGGGCGAGGGTACAAAATTTTACAGGGTTGATAGATTATTTGAGCGAAACTGAACCACCGACGATAGTCACACGCGTATCGTCAACGACTACGTTTCCGCCTTGTCTTTCATTCACGTAACAAATTGTCTTTTGCATAGGAAATAAGGGACGATGACGATGCGAGTCAGTTCGAGAAGCGTGACCTCGAGAAATCAATGAAAAAAGTTGTAACCATTGCTTTTCTTGTCTTGTTATCAATTTTTTTGTCTGTAAGAAGAGCAACGCTCCGAAGAGAGAAAAAAATAAGCAAAAACAACTCAGCAACAATAACTTCGATCGTAATATTCGGGAAGGGCCCACGGAAGAAAATAAAATCCAACATTTTCTTGCTAAAGCAAATATTTGCTAATAATTGGCTATAGCAAGATTAATCAAAACTGAAAACGACGAGAATCAGAAGAGAGAGAGGGAGGAAGAGAAAACAAAGAAATTCGTACCGCGAGAGGCAGGAATCGCCCGAACTTGAACAGGACTTTTCCGTCATTTTTCTTTCACATTAACCGCAAATCACAGGCCCTCCGTGTAGTGTCTCACGATCGAAAATCAAAAAAAGAAAAAAATAAAAATCTCGAGTGCTGCTCGATCCGCAGAGTCAAAGTTCGATACTTCTTTAGTTTTGTTTGGCGGGGGAGGGTGAAGAATACGAGAGAGAGAGAGAGAGAGATTTAGATATGCAGAGTGTTGTCGTAACAACGTAGGGACAAGGCTTTTTCTTCATTTTCCGTCTAAATTCCTTTTTCTTTAATTTCCATGTATACCTGTCAGTGTGGGTGTGTGTGTTGTAACTCTCTCGTTATAGTGTCGATTGTTGAATCAGTTGTTTTTTTTAACATTTAAGTTGGTTTGATTGTGTGAATGGCCGAAACTCGTATTCGTTGAGAAAAAAACGATTTTCGAAGGAATCCCCCGGTCTCAAATAATCCGCACTGTCGTTACGTCTTCTTGTGTGTGTGTGTGTGTGTGTGTGTGTGTGTGTGTTTGACATTTTTTTCCCACTCGTTTGTTGTTTACTAATGTGTATGTGTGTGTCTTTATGTACGTGTGTATTTTGTTGCCTCTAGTTATTTTGTTTTCCCTTTTTGTTTGTTTATGTTTCGTTATCTTGTTGCTTAGAGGTTTTTCATTGCGTCGGATATTGGGGCATGGTATATGCTACCATTGCCGGCTGCTGACCCGGCTGTAAAGGTGCCGACGATGTCGGTGGCGCTGCCGTTGCCTGACCGGTCTGCCATGTACCTGCTCCCGGTGCTTGCATCCTCATACTGTGGTTCATGTACTGGTGACCACCATAGTACTGGCCGTAATATTGAGCTGGTTGCAAAAACTGACCCTGCATCTGTGGATAACCTTGCTGGTACCAATACGGTGCCATCTGCTGACCGTATCCATAAGGGTATTGTCCAGCCCCCGCTGTCACCTGTTTTCAAAATTATACCCTTCTCAGATCGGATTCTTAGGCGTATTTATAAAAATTAACCTGAAGTTTGCATATCGACGCGATGCCACCAGATGAAAAAAAAAAACGTGATTCGTCACTTTTTTTATTTTACAAATCCATTCGTAAGGTTTAGAGAGGGCAAGAGGCGAATTGAGAAGAAAAAATTCGGACAAAGTGAGGAATTGTTTTTTTCATTTCGTGGCATTGCGTCGATACAAACTTCAGGCTTATTTGTGAAAGGGAAATCGCTCGACTCGTGGCTGGGCTTTATTTATTAGTCTGGAGTTTGCAACGTTCAGATTTAATGAAAAATTCTTTTTTGCTTCATTCTTTATTGAATTTTGGAAATTATGAAAATTTTTCGGGTCCATTTCAGTTTTGCTAAAATATTGATTATTATTACGAACTCTGTTCAAGAAAATACAAATTTTCGTTGCATTCGAACGATGCAAACGATTGATCGATCGTGCTGAAAGTTCGCACCGATGGAATGCATTCGGTCTGGACAATAAGACGATTCTCTCTTGTGACCCAAAAACTAAATAGGCACGAAAAATTGCCCTAATTTCTAAAATTTAATAAATAATTGTTGGGAAAAGAATTTTTCGCTGAATCTCAACGTTGCAAACTTCAGAGACATAATCATCGAGCATCCGTCAAGTATTTCTACGAACTCTCTTTCAGAGTCATTTTCGCCATCGTGAACTTAGAGTTTTACTTTTTCACTCCCATGACTTTTTTTTGAGATTTTTTTTTCAAATATTTTCTTAGTCATTGGGAATGAGAGTTTTTCGTTTCAGCGATGTTAGAGTTTTTAATGATCCTCGCGGCTCTGAGACGATGCAATGGCTCGTTTTGGCTTTACTCTTAAGGATTGTTAACTAATTTTTTGAGAATTTTCGGCCGATAGATTGGTCACAATATGGGTTCGAAAATGGACTGGGTAGAATCAACCCAGTGTGACCACCGAGATCGTTGGCGGAAGTGTGACCACGAAGGGTTAAGATCCAAAGACAAAATTGACACGAACATTTTCATGGTTGTAAAAATCGAACAAAAAATGCATAAAAAACGTATTTTTTGTTGGACCTCAACGTTGCGACCTGCGGCGTCATGCAAAGTCATGAGTTTATTTTGCAACCTCAGGAATAATCCGAGTCAACGTGATTCTGTTGAAATTTTAACAAAATTAAATACCTGCTGAGCTTGCTGGTTCGCATTCGGTCCCACGCTGTTCGGATCGCCGTTTTCCTTTCCCCAAAAACATTTAACGGTGCTACCATTAATCTCGGTATTATGCGTCGCCTCAATAGCGTGCGTCGCAGCCTCTTTAGTCGTAAATTTGATGAACGCATAGCCCTTGTCCTTGAAAACTCTTATATCTTGGATCGTACCAAAAGGTGAGAATGTTTTCTTTATCAGGTCATCCGTTATGCCATTTGTAAAACCACCGCAATACACCGTACAATTTGTCGGACTGCTTAGATTGTACACCTATTGAGAAAAAAGAAAACAACTATAAAGAAGGTCACAAAACCATTATTTTCAACGGATATCGACTGGTTTTTCGTAGCCAAAAACCGTTGCATACTTTTTCATGTTTATCATTTCGATATTGACAATAATTTGCTACTGAGACTAATGAAAATGTCTGAAAGGTGCTGAGAGGCAAAAATTGATGGTTTGGTTAAAAAATCTTGAGAAGTATAAATATTTTATCGAATTTGTAACTTTGGTAAGAAAAATCAAGCAATTCATGATTTTTATGATATTTCAGGTTATAGTTCTGCCGATATTTGTGGATGTGACGATGCAAAGACGGCGAGTGTATGCCGTCGGTTGCAAAGAGTGGCGGAATGTTTGTTGTTCGCTGCGGAGGAATTAAGACGGAGCTAAAAAATGGTTTGGAGACCAGATTTTTGATTATCGATCAGAATCTTATTGATTTTTTGGCTGTATAGCAATTTTTGGTTGGACGAGGTTTTGGTGAGCTACGGAGATTTTGGAAGGGTTTGAGTGACGAGCAAGAAGCTGAAGGGGAATAGAAGAGGAATTGTATGTAAACGTGTTGATCGCAGGGGAATATACCTCCTCGTAATTGGGTTTGCAATTGCTGGAGTGTCTTGGCCTTTCGGTTCTTGGAGGAGGAGGTTTCCTAGTGGACCAATTTGTCCTAATGCTACGTGATCCTAGCCATTGTCCGTTCATAGCGCTTATCGCAGCCTCGGCTTCGGTTTTCTTAACAAACGAAACGAACGCGTATCCCTTGCTCTTGTTTGTTTGTGCATCACGTACGATTCGACAGTTGCTTATTTCGCCGAACGGTGCAAACGCCTCTTTGAGGGTGTCAGTGTCAATTTCGGGTGACAGGTCACCAACGAATATATGATGGTGATTGCTCGTGTCGAGTTTTGGCTGATTGCTGGGACTCGTTGCCCAGTTAACCTTCATCTCGCGATCGAGGAAGGATCTTTTATTCATGGCGGCAAGAGCGGTAGCGGCGCATTGATGATTGGTAAATTCAACGAAGGCGTAAGGATCATTGCCGGGTTCGCGTATTATCTTAGAGCCTTTAACCTCTCCAATTTGTGAGAAAAGGGCGCACAAAAGTTCGTCGGAAACCGAAGCGTCCAGATTTCCCACGTAAAGAGTACGGGGATGGCTTTCTTCACTCATGCTCGTTCTGTCTTTTTTTCAACTCGCCGCGAACACACACACACACACTCTGTTTCTCTTTCTCTCACGCTTCTCACTCGCTACTTCGGCACTTTTCTTCTCGCTCTCTCACTTTTTCTCCTTTTAATTCTATCTCTTTTTTTCTCTAGCTCCGTTGCACACGTTTCGTTCTCACTCTTGTACCCTCAACCACCTTTATCTTGTCGACGGCTTAATTTACGAATCGCAATGTTTTTTCTTTCACCGTTCATTTACCTCCCTTTACAAGCATCCGATTATTTATTTCTTATTATCCACTGCACAAGATGTATATTTGATTGAACACCGTTAACTACCACCCGAAATAACGTTTTTAACGCGAAGCTGTGCTACACCCAGCCTCTACGTCATACTAACATAAAATGGCCGCTTGCTGCTGTACTCACTCCGTCTCTCTCTCTCTCTCTCTCTTTCGAGTAAAACTTTTTTACTTCCCCTTTCCCTTTCTCCCTCTCTCTTTGCCGCTTCACGTAACCAAGCTTTTATCTCACTCACTCGTGCCAACTTTCCGCCCCTGCTGCCGCGATCGTAACCGCGAATTTTCCAACTTTTCTCTCCTACCGGAACAATCTCAAAAGCGGAAGAAGCGATTTAGGGAGATTTGTTTGCATAAGCGATTAATATTCGATTCCATGCCGCATTATCTTATATCTATCCACTCTCTTCCTTAAATATTATCCCGTATTTGATAATTTTCAGACATATTCGATGTGTAAATCAGTTGTAAAATGGACACACGCACGTGTTTACATATCATTGCGGTACGTTTTTTTTTTTCTATATAAGTCACCAAGATGACAGGAAATTCGTCTAACGATATTTTATTTTCATTTTTGGTCTTCTCATTGGTGGATCAAATTGTAGTGCTCTTTCTGACGGGACTACGAGTTATTTCGGGCCATTAAAAATTTCCCCATCGCAAAATTAATGTGGAAAGGAAATTTATTTGATTTGTTCAAATTGTTATCGAATAAATTGCGGATCAATTCAAAAAATGTGACTGTTACAAATAACGAATATATACAACACAGCTTGCTTTTTGTTTTTGATTTTCCAGTCCCTGATTGTTGATAGTTTATGTTTGTAATTTCGGCAAATTGTCATATTTTTTTCAATATTCGATGAGAAATAAAACGAGGAAAAGGGAAAGGTATATTTTGTAGGAAAAATTCAAACAAATCTGAAGGGAGAAAAGCCGTCGGCGCTGTGGCGTGAAGTAAGTCAATGCAAAAAACCTAGATATGTTTATTTCGAAGAATTACGAGACCATGTCTACCAACTTATAGTGACAAATGGCATTTTTGGCTAGGTTCACGGCTTTCAGTCTAACGACTGCGATAAGATAAGGAAAAAAAAACAGTATGGACGCTCATTTAACAGTCGTATTCGAATCTGGCAGAATCGAACGGTCGAAATAAAAAAAATTTGTTCATCACGATGTAGAATAAAAGGAAGATGTGTTGGCCATTAAATGTCTTATTGATAAACTAATTATTCTTAAAAATCTTCCGATGATACATCGTTCATTTGTCTCAAACGTTAATTATAACCGGAAGTAATTTTTTTTCTACCGTTGTTATTACATTAGAAAGATTTTCGGCAAGTTTTCACATAAGAAAACATACTCCGGAAAAAATGTCACACACCGAATCCTGTCGCGATCGTCAAGAGAACGAACTCGAAGTGCTGAAGGTAATTTTGACTAATTTATTCCGCATGTCCTTATCAGTCATTTGCCGCGTTTTTTTATTTACATTTTTTTTTCGCCACTTTGACGTTGATCGTCATTTTTTATAGTCCATTTTCGGTGACGAATTGCGAGATTTGCGAAAAAATAAGAACAAAAAGAAATGGCAGCCGCTGGAAATCTTAGTTACTCTCATTCCGCAACAAGGCATGTCTGGACCTGTCGAAGTTTACGCACAAACTGATCTCCATATATTCTGCAGCGACAAATATCCCGAAGAGTAAGTTTTTACCGCTGAGATTCTATCACACAATTTTGGCATTTCATCATGTTCGAACCATCCAGTTTCGGAGTAAACAGAAAAACTTGCCAGCCAGCATTTTGCCTGATAAATAAAAAGCCTCTGAAGGCAATCCATCAGATTTCATCATCAAAAATCAGATCAAAATAAACAGAGGCTTGTCGCGCGTTAGTTCTGCATGCAAAAAATCAACAATATCTTTTGAGTAGGAATTAAAATTCTCTTTTCATTTAGAAACTGAAAAAAAAACCACATTAAATTTGTTGTGAGATCAAAAAATCTCAATCACCATCACCGATAAATCTGCAGTTTTTGGACAACGAGAAATATTGATAAAGACAATGTTTATAAAAATTCAGAGCTCCGACGATCGAGTTCCAAAACAGCAGAGGATTGTCCAACGAAAGAATAGCAGTTTTGGTCTCGGAGATAAAATGCCTCGCTGATCAGTTGAAAGGGGAAGTCATGATATTCGAACTGGCTCAACACGTTCAAAAATTTCTCCACGAACACAACAAACCTGGCTACAGTAGTTTCTACGAAGAAATGGTTTCCAGACGAAGGGAACAGCTGCAAAGTGAACTCGAAAAGAAACAATTGATCGAGAACAAAGAGAGACAGGTGGGGAACATTAAGAAAGATTTCAGAATTAAAACTGTGACGGTATCGGCGTAAAAATTCCTTCCTTCAATCTGGCTATTTATCGACAATAAAATATCATTTTTTCACTTTCGAAATCATTGCAAACGATTACTCAAGATATTTTACCCCTAAAAAGTATGGTTCCAAGATTAATTTGGAGCATTAATCGAAGGAATACAAAGTTTTAAAAAGTCCAAGTGCAAGTTTGGAACAATTTGGCGACTGTGTGACCTCAAAGGGAGTGTGATGTCTACGGGTTTATAAAATACTCATTATTTTGATTCCGTGATCCAACCTCCTGAATGATTGATATTGAGGGGATTATCAATGTCGCAGGTGCTTCAGGATGAGATACAAAAGCGTCAGGAAGCATTGAAGGCCGAGTTGCGAGATCGTCGAGAAATGGTTCGATTGTCAATGGAGTCGCGAACGTTATCGCAATCGATACCATCGTCGCCACACGAGCGTGTACGAACATATTCCCGTAGACGTTGTATGAGTACATCCGAGAGTTCTGACGGTTCGTTGTGCGAGCATCGCGGTACTAAACTCATTCACTTCGACAACAACAGGGGCGAGAGACAAGTACATCGTGGAAAATGTCTCGGCCACAGTCCCAAAGGCTCCATTGTTTATGCCGGCGTTGATATGACGACTGGAGAATTACTCGCCATTTCTGAATGGTCGCTAAAATGTGGAACCACCGGTGACACCATCGAGAGCGATACAACGGATTTGCAACACTCGATGAAACAGATCGGGAGCATCGAACAGGAGCTCAATCACCTTCACAAGCTTTATCATCCAAATATCGTCCACTATCTCAACATGAAATATCTGCAAAACAAGGACAGCATCGTAATTTACATTTTACAGGAATTTGTCGTGCGTAATTAGAATTTTACGTTTTTTGGAGTTTTCAAGGTTTCGGGAGCAAATTTTTCGACGTGACAAGCATTTTCCTTTTCAGGTTGGAACAACTTGCAGTTTCTTTTTGTCGGATAACATCCCCGTAGCGGCTGATATGTTGAGGCACATAGCTTCCGGGGTTCTCGAAGCTTTGCGATATCTCCACGACAACAACATCGTGCATCGTGATTTGCGGGACACCAGTGTCCATATCGACACTACAGGAATCGTTAAAGTTTCCGATTTTTCGCTCAACAAACGTCTTTCCGATATTTATCGGTCGAGCTGTTTGGCCAAAGCTGAGCACGATTTCCCTACGATACAAGGAAGAGGAGGCAAGAAAGCTGATATTTACAGATTTGGCATACTTTTGATATCGCTTTTTCGAGGAGCTCTCATTTCCGAAAATGACACTGGCTGGGATTTGAATATACAGGTAAAAAATTACGAAACCCAGACAAGAATTAACTCTTCGTGGTCACACTTTTGCGACCGATCTCCATGGTCACACTGGGTTCACGCTACTCAGTCCATTTTCGAAGCCGTGTTGTGACCAATCTATCGGCCCGAAAATTCTCAATAAAATACTGAACAACCCTTGGACATTCTAGTTTAGATACGAAAAACTTTCCTGAAAGAAATCCAAGGCTAACATATTTTTTTTAATGCTAAATGAAAAAAACAAACGGGAAAAAAAAGTTTTTTCACTAAAATAATCGTTGCTTCGTGGGTTTTCAATATTTTTGCCTAAAATTTGGACCTGATGTTCTTCAAATCTGGATCTTTTGTGGAAAAAATACTCACGATGGGTTAAGGAGGGCGGCTACAGACAACAATGTTGCCATTTTAAAAGCATAGGAGTTTTCCAAATGATAAGAGTTCTATGAAATTCCTCAGCATACTCTCTAGTATTAAATATAGATTTACTAAATTTTTTAAGATTTTTCCTTCTACATAGTTTTCGAGTTTTTCAACACTAGAGTTTAAATGCACAAGCTTAGGGTCCAGTACATTTTTTGCATGAAAAATAGAAAAAAATTGTGTCATCGTATTTGATGCTAAAGAATATTATCACCAAATTTTATAGAATTTTTATCATATTGTTGTACGTAGCCGACCTCCTCAAGTTCGTCAAATTTTCAACCGCCGTTGACACTTGTATTTTTTTTTTTTTGCAGCCGGATTTGAAAGATTTTCTTACAAAATGTTTGAACAGTAACGAGAGATCCCGTTGGTCAGCAGAGCAATTATTGCAGCACGGATTCATTCGCACTCCATTGGATCATGGGATGTCGCCGGCGAGGGTGGACCGTAACAAAGAGCAAGATATTTCGGAACCGGAAGAGCCTGCCTCGGATATCCATTTCCATTTGGTTCCGGCTCTCGGTGGACAATCGCGGATTCAAAATGAATTCGAGATTCTCAAGTGGCTCGGAAAAGGAGCGTTTGGCGATGTTTTTAAAGTTCGTAATAAATTGGACGGCGGTGTATACGCGATAAAGCGAATTGAACTGAATCCGAAAAATCGTCAGCTCAATCGAAAAATTACACGAGAAGTCAAATTGCTCTCGAGACTGAATCACGAGAACGTCGTGCGATACTACAATTCGTGGATCGAGAGCGCAACGTTGGATGATCCAGCCAGGCACAGCAATTTTACTCCCGCAGCGACACCGACTACCAGGACCGATCACCATGACAGCGACGATGTAAATATCTCAATGAATTTTGTATCATTTCCGCGTCACAAAAAATTCAATTATTTAAAAAAAAAAAAAAAAAAAAAAAAAACCAAAAAAATAAAACAAAAAAAAATCAAAAAAAAACTTTGAGAAAAAATCGGATACCGTGCCCGCAGCCGAAGCGCGAATCGAGTCAACTTTCAGCGATCGAATGCTGACATAGAGAAGCTTGCGCCCCCGTTGCACGATGTCGAGTGGAACATTTCGTACGAATCTCGTGCCAGCGCTGCCCAATCCGCCGACAGCGAGGAAGAAAGCTCCGATGAAAGTTCCAGCGGCTCTGACAGTGACGAAGATTGGGCCTTCCTGTAAGATCCTTTTACATTTGAGGAGGTTCGATCCCGAACTAAAAATAATGAGAATTTCGTCAAACTTGCTGATTTAATTCTTTGGCATTGAGTACACAAACAGACCTTTTTTTAAATATTTTCTACCACAATTTGTGTTTGTCCAATTCATGCCAAAAGATGCTGTCACCAAATTTAATAGAATTCTCATTATTTCGATTTTTTTTCGCGGAGAAAAATGTTAATGTGTTTCTTGGCAATCGCAACGTTTTTCGAATTTCTTAAATTATAAAACGCTAAACTTTGCAGAATGCGAACGAGCATCGACAGTTCGGACAGTGTAGAGTTTGAGAGGGACTGCCCCTCGCAGTCGTCAGTTTCGGAGAAGGAATTGCGAGGAACAGCGGAGAAAAATGTTCCTTTGAAGAACGAATGTCAGACCGGGAACGAGATACAATTCATGTACATACAAATGGAATTCTGTGAGAAAAGCACCTTAAGAACAGCCATAGACAACGGACTGTACGAGGACGAGGAACGCTTGTGGCGTTTGTTCCGGGAGATGGTCGATGGCTTGACGCACATACATCAGCAGGGAATGATCCATCGGGATCTTAAGCCTGTAAATATATTTCTCGACAGCAACGATCACGTGAAAATCGGGGACTTTGGTCTGGCCACGACGAATATACTCTCGTCTCTGGCGCACCCGACAACAGACGTCGAGAAAGAAACTCCGCTGAGCGACAAAGGTTCGATTTCTCTTTCTCAACAATCGCTTTGTGCTGAGACAAATTTATGTAAGTTTTTTTTTTTTTTTTCATTCCGTTGGAACATAAAAATACTTATCGAGATTAATTCTGCGGCTGCACAGTAACGAGCTACGATATGGACGACGTCGGCTCGTTGACTGGACAAGTAGGCACTGCATTGTACGTCGCCCCCGAACTCAGCACCAAAGCGGCCAAAGCCATTTACAATCAAAAGGTCGATATCTACAGTCTTGGGATTATTCTCTTCGAAATGTGCTACAAACCTCTGAACACTGGCATGGAGCGAGTCAAAGTTTTGCTTAATTTGCGCTCCAAGGAAATTATTCTTCCTGACGATATGACCGAAGTTGAGATGTCTCACCAGGTCCATCTTTTACGGTATGAAAACCACAAGAAAGCATTAATCCTAGTCCAGTAACCTCAAAATTTATATCTCCGGTCGAAATTTCTTGAAAAGAGTTCAACGAGAGCTCATTCTTTTCGATTTTTAATGCAGGCTCGCCTGAGCTTGGGGATATTTTCATTGGAGTCAAAAAAATACTCAAAAATGGGATAAAACGATAAAAAAAAAAAAAAAAAATTGGGAAACGAAGGGAGAAAGGGATCTGGGGTCGTTTTTGTCTGTAGATTAGCGTTCTACGGTCAAGGAAATAAAGAATTAGCCGCCCGGACAGTCAAATATTAAGATTTCTTTAATTACTTCGCTTTAAGCTGGAAAATTAGTCAAGAATGCGGGACAACGATGAAAAAAACGGGTGAGCGCAGGGAGAAACGTGTGCCGCGGTCGTTTGCGGGTTACCGTTCTGGGGTTTAATTTTAATTACGAAATTGTTTGTCCCCAAAAATGGAAAATTGTAATTTGTGCACCTGAAAAAAAAACACGCAATGGCCCAGTTTCCATCCTTAATTCCGTACTCCGTTGAGTGCAGATTCAAATTCCTACGAACTCATGTCCGAAAATTGTTTGTTCGTGGCAGGTGGTTGTTGAATCACGATCCAAGTCAGCGTCCCACGTCCCACGAGCTACTGGCGTCAGAATATTTGCCGCCGCCCCAACTGGAAGAGGCTGAGCTGCAAGAAATGGTACGCCACACATTGTCCAACAGCCAGAGTAAAGCTTACAAGTATCTCGTTGCTTGTTGTTTCGACCAACAAGTTACCCCCGCGGAGGACATAACGTACGACATGAATTTGCCATCGAGAGGAATCGCCAATAGCCTGTCAGCGAAGAGCCAGTTTATCCAAGAAAACGTGAGAGCCAAAGTCGTCGAAGTTTTTCGTCGTCACGGTGGCGTCAACTTGACAACACCGCTTTTGATGCCGAAAACTGGGGAGCTCTACAATCTCACGGATTCTTGCGTTAAATTGATGACCCGCACAGGCAGCATCGTTTCTGTTCCCCACGACCTTCGGGCTCCTTTCGCTCGATACACCGCCTGGAACAACATCACGAATCTCCGAAGATACGCAATCGAGCGCGTTTATCGCGAAAAAAAGGTAAATTAATAAATAATCGAAAAAAAAAACTAATAAAATTTTTATTAATCAAGAAAATTCCGCAAATTTTTTTGTCGGAGACAATGGAAAAATTTGTCATTAACATATTTCGTGAAAAATCGACAGGTGCACGGATTCCATCCTCGCGAGCTCTACGAGTGTGCCTTCGACATAATAAGCTCAACAGCCAACAATCTCATGATCGAGGCCGAGCTGATTTGCATAGCTTGGGAAATATTTAGCGAAATACCAGAATTGCGTGACCGAAATTTCACCGTTCGGATTAATCACACGTCTTTGTTACAAGCGGTGCTTATGTATTGCGGCATCGAGCGTGAAAAATATCAAGACATATATTCGATTCTCTGCGACGCAAGAGATGGAAAATTCTCTAAATTCCAAGTCCAGACACATCTCATAAGTTTGTGTCTGACTGACCAAGCTATGGAAACGCTCTTCAATTTATTTGAAACGGAAAGCTCGGTCGCGAAGATTGCCAGTGTTTTGCGCACGATTACGAGGCGGAAAGGCGATGCAGCTGCCCTCGCGAAGGAAGGCTTGCGCGAAATGGAAATAATCATTGCGAATGCGGAAGCTTTGGGAGTTAAAGTAAATTATTCATTCTCAATGTTCATAACTTAAGCCTGGAACGGTAATCTCTTCTTTTCTTACCTATTCCGATAACCTGGGGTCTGGATGACTCCAATATTAAAAATTTCATATCTCCAGAAAAGCTTACCGAAAACATTCAAACTTGGGCTCGTTCTTTCCGTTTTTAATGTCGGATCATGAACCTGGGGCACTTTCGATCGGAGTCTAAAAATTAGTGAAAAATTCGGTAAAACGATTAAAAAACGAGACAACGAACGGAGAAAGGGCGCTGGGGTCGTTTGTAGCTGCAAGTTATCGTCCTAGAGTCAAGGAAATTAAGGATTAGCCGCCTGTACAGCCAAATATTAAGATTTCTCTAATTACTCCGGTTCGAGTCAAAAAATTAGTCAAAAATGCGGGAAAACGATAAAAAACGGGAGAACAAAGGGAGAAAGAGCGCTTGGGTAGTATTTGCTTCCAGGTTACCGTTCCTAGGGCCAAGAAAATTAAGGAACAGCCGTTTATTCATGTAAATATCAACATTTATCTGATTACTCAATTTTTCTTGTGTGTTCCAGTGGCCCATAACGGTGGTGCCACTTTTGGTTTACAATACGCAGCAACACAGCGGTGTAACGTATCAGATAACTTGTGAGTCGAAGCGACGTCGACGGAAAGGAGGTCAGGAAGTAATAGCAGCGGGTGGACGTTACGACAACATGTTAAAATCGTTTCGTCAAGTATTGGAGCGCACGGGATTAGCGAGCACCGAAGTGCAGCAGTACGGGGCAGGCATAAGTATTTCGTTGGACAAGCTCGTGGGAATCGTTGCGGAAGACACGAAAGAATTCTTCGAGGGAAAATATGGGATTGATGTAGCAGTTTGTTGCGTCGACGGTTTGCCAAAGCGCGAGAGAGAAATGGCGGACGTTTTACGCGAATTGTGGACCCTCGGGCTCCGGATAACGACTCTGGATCTTTCCACGACCGAGGAAGTCCTCGAGTATTGTCGAGAGAACTCAATTCCTTACGTGGTTATGCTCAAATGCGGAGAAAAAGGGAATCTCCGTGTGCAGACGTGGGAACGCGACAGATATCAAGAACGAAAAATCAATTCGAGCGAAATTTTGGATTATCTCCAAAGACAATCGGAAAATTCATTGCCCAGTCTCAACCGATCTGAAAGCAAAATCAGCACGAACAACGAAACACCACCTACTTCGAATAATCCAGTTAACATAAACATCAACTTTGTGCTTACCGAGAGAGACAAAATTTCGGGAAGCGGACGTCGGAGCTTCAAAAATACTATTTTCGCTCAAATGACCTCCTGCCTGCAAAGAATATCTCACAAAGTCACCATCGAGGTCTTTGCAGTCTTTCTCGAAATGGCTGTCATACGGACGATGGTCAGCTTTCTTGAGATCGACGAAAAGGAACAAGAATTCGAAAGAAGCATTCAATTAGTTATAGACAAGTAAGCATACGTTCTTTCTGGCTAACTAACTCGTACACACCACACTGGTGCAAATTTTCGACCACCAAAATTTCAAGTGTAACAGCTTTTCAAAAATCCTTTCTTCAATTTGGTCATTTTTCGACAATAAAATTTCATTTTTCAATTTTCGAAATTATTGTAATCGATTACTCAAGATATTTTACCCCTAAAAAGTATGGTTCCAAGATTAATTTCATGCATTCATCGAAGAAATACAAAGTTTTTAAAAGTCCAAGTGCAAAGTGAAATTCAAAAAATTATGAAGATCGTGGAAAATATGAATATTTTTTATAATTTTTTTATTTTTCCTTTCCAAGGCATCCGCGACACAAGAAATACATCATACAGATCTGTGAGGAAATGAGCGAAGTCCGTAATGAAAAACAACGCCCAGTTGTTGGTCTCTACAGCCTCGTCGACAATCGATATATTATTTTAATGTAAATTCTTCATCATTATCATACAGAAAAATGTACAAAATCAGGAATCATTCTGAAGTATCATATACACTTATATATATTTTCAAAATACACGAGTCCTATTTTTTTGCTCCAACTCATCTCTTTCCTTCGTCGCTAAATTTACATGAAAAATCATGTCTGGAAAATGCATATTCGGAGCCATAATAGTGGCGTACAAAACGACGGTATTTTTGTTCCGAAAAACGTTCGTTTTTGCATGAAAAATCATGTCTGGAAAATATTTAACAATGGTCGGGCAAAAAAACGAATATTCCGAAAAGCGCGCGTAAATTTTTATTTGTAAAAAAGAGACATGGCTGCCAACAATGAAAACAGCTGATTCCGTGTTTTATATCTGATAATCTGCGGGGCTCATATGTCATCCAACCTGCAACGGTTTCATTGAGGTTGCAACTCGAATAACATAGAGATTTCGATGAAACACTTTGTGCTAGGAAAAAAAGAATTTCTTTTAAAATTCCTCGATGACCTATGAACCGGGGGCTCGTAACAATAGAGCAGAGAATTGGATGCACGTTTGGACGTTTCGAGCTAACGGTTATGCCCTACAAGTGCCGACGTTCGACAAAAAATGTCAAAACAAACGGATTTAATGGAACTCGAAAAGTGCGTTGGTTCGCGACTTTGGTACGTTGCGACAATTGTACATCAGAAATCGTCGAGTGATCGTTGCAGACAGTATCATGATCCGAACAAGTTGGCGGATTTTATTAATTCCTGGTGAGTCACACGGATTTCTTCCGTTTTTTATATTTTTTCTCGACACGTTTTTCCATGTTTATTTCTGAATTATCGTCTTTTTCTCTTTAAAAATTCAATTTTTCCCTAAATTTTTTTCTTCCCTTCGTTTCATTTTCTCTCCCGCAATGACAACCTTTTCAAAGTGTCGAAAATCTCGATCAACAAAAATGGATCGCCTACAACTTGTTGTTCAAAATCGAAAACAATGAGGAAGCCAAAAAGAGACTTTTACACAAAGAATTTGCTTGTGCTCTTAAATTACTGGAAACCCAAATACCTCAACGCGTTAAAGTGGTAAGAACATTGTTCAAAAAGCTCAAAATATATTAGGAAAATAAATTTTTTTGCCGACTCTAAAATCAAGAGACCGTCCAACTTCCTTACTCACTACATTCTTTTTTTTTTTTTTACTGAGGAATTACTGAGACTGTTCCAAGCGGTTAGAGCTGCTGTAGAAAATACCGAAGTTCCTAAGTGCGATTTGTCACAAGAGAGTCTGCGATGTCTAGAAAAAAACATGCTCGAACAGCCGGCCATGATCCATTGGATTATCAGTGGATTATTATGCATTTGGTTGCCCGCGACGTTCTCTCAAACGGACTCGTTATTGCAGCAAGTTTATTTGAGTAGCGTTAAAAAATTGCTTGAAACATTGCCAAGGAGAATCCATGAAACAAAAGTGGGTAACGTGATATTCTCCTCCATAAAAAATGAGGGCCGAGAAGTTGAAACCGATAATTTGACTGGGCTGCTTTCGATATTATCAAAACTCCAATTGACCGATGAGAAAGAAAACGAGATGCTCGAATGGCTGTTCCCGGCGCTCTTGGAAACAGTAAACACCGACGATATCGAGCTCGCTTTCTATTCGAGAAAAAGTCCCAAGTTTTTTCGAGCCTGGCACGAGTTTCTCGACGAAACTTACGGACGCTCTCGGGAAGCCAACGATTTGGAAAATGCTCTAAAAATTAGCAGAATAATGTTGAAAGTGGGTGACGAGTCATCAGTCACTTTGAACGTCAATGAGATTTTGCGGAGGGTTCTACGGAGGAAAACTCTTTGGTTGTCTGAAATTTTGGTAATTCCCAGAAAGGATTTGTGGCGATAAAGAAAATTCTTGGTCGCAAGATTTTTTCTAATGAATTTTTACTTTCAGGACATTTGTTACGTGCTGCTCATGAGCGGTGAGCACCAAATGGTCGAAACGATTCTGGGCTCGCCGGCTCTCGAAAGTTTTTGGCTGTCCTTGCTCCTGCAGCTCTTGAAAGATTGCCCGAACGTGCCAATCTCCCCAACGTCGGAAAACTCCGATAAGAGCATTTGCAATGCCTTGAAATTCGTGTTGAGAAAATTGGCAATAGAAGCGAACGAGGATTCAACGATTTATTCGCTGACGAGTACTCTGGAGAATCATCTTAAAGTTTTGAATTGGATTTTGGAAAACAAACGAAATAATATTCCCAGCAGTTGTTCGCCGAGCATCGCTTGTCCGAATTTCAGTGTTAAATACGCTCTGAATCTCCTTCAAGGTCACAGTGTTCTCGCCGTCTTAAAAATGACAACGAATATCGAGGACAAAGCATACAACGATATTTATTCTTTGCTGGACGAAAGCGACTTGTCGAGAAATACTTTCCAAGCGTACCACACGATGCTGAGCGCGATCCGAGCAATTCTTAGCTGCGAATTTTACAACGAAAAGTACCAAAAAGTAGCGGAGCACTTGGACGACATGGAAAAATCGATTGGAACTCTTTTCCCTCTGGATCTTCGACTCCAAGTGATTGAGAATATATTTTCATTGATGTTTCTGCGTTACGAGCATTTCGTCGACGCGGACAGTGCCTCGGATATCGGAGAGGAGGATTCGAGCTCTAGGAGGAAGGAAAGTATGGCTGTGAAAACTTGGACCGATTCCGAGATCGGATTCGTGTGCAATAAATACGGAACGCGTGAAATACTCGCGCGACTTCGACGCAGTCTCAAGGGCCTCGAGCTCGAAAGTACCGACCAGAAAAAAGACGGGACATTGTCGCCGGAGACGATCGATTACCTGGAAAAAAATATGAGTCTGATTTCTCAATCTTTGGCGGACGCGAGTTGGCGTTTGGCACTTTTGACGAGTGTCGAATTCGTCAAAAGAGAAGGCACGCCTGACGAGGATCCACGGAAATCGTCAGCTTTCCATAGCCCCACGTTCCGTGAGGAAATTGTCGGATTTTCCACCAACGCAAAGAATAAGAGCTCGTTTTACGAACGAAACGAAAAGTCTTCGGACGAAAAGGACGAGATGAAATCCGATTTTGAGGGAAGCTCGGAAACTGGATCGCAGGGCAACGCTACAAATACTAGACGTAGAAAACGCTCGAAAAATCTGTCTTCACCGTTGAGCAAAAGCTCAATCTCCAGGGAATCGAAACAACCCGATACCACTCTAAACTCGATGTTGGCGTCGAATGAGAGCCTCGTTTTGCAATGCCTGTGGAAAAGCGATTATGAAAGAGCATCCCGAGTTATCGAGGTGAATACTCATTTTTCCAATTTCACCCTGGAACGGTAACCTCTTTCTTTTACCTATATTCCAGTAACCTGGGGTCAAAATGACCCAAATTTTGAAAAATTCATATCTCCGGTAAAATTCAACGAAAAGAGTTCATCTTGGGCTCATTCTTTTCGTTTTTTAATGTCGGATCATGTGAACCTGGGGCAAATTTGATCGGAGTCTGAAAATTAGTAAAAAATGCGGTAAAACGATAAAAAACGGGGATACGAACGGAGATAGGGTGCTGGGGGCGTTTGTGGCTCCAGGTAGCCGGTCTAGGCTCAAGGAAATTGAGGATTAGCCGTCTGTACAGCCAAATATTAAGATTTATCTAATTACTCGGCTTCGAGTCAAAAAATTAGTCAAACATTCGGGAAAACGATAAAAAAAGGGGGGAACGAAGGGAGAAAGGGTGCTGGGGTAGTTTTTGGCCCCAGGTTACCGTTCCAGGGTTAAAAAAATTCTTTTCTAATTCGAAAAGTGAACTGAATTATCAGGAATATCTGCACGTTTTTGATGAAGCGAAGTTACAAATTTCTTATAGCGCTCTCCAGGTCCTCGTACGCGTCAATTTCGAACAATGTTGGTTTGTACTTGAGAGGCTTTTCCGTCTTTTTGCCAGGCTGATCGACGAGAATTCCCGGTTCGTTTCGAGCGTAATACTGTTTTGCAGCGATGATTCTTTCGTGAGGAAAACAGGCACTGCAACGAAAACAACAGCAGCACCAACCTGCAATTTGTATTAAGGACAATTATTTTCGTATCAAGATTCTTATGCAGTTGAGTTTCGAGGAAAGTGAGTTAAATCCGTAGATTTCCGACTGGATTTAAAAAAAACCGTAAAAATCGTTTTTTCGAAAAAAAAAATTCTATTAGACAGATTTCCGAATTTGTTTGTGTTTCCAGACGGCGAAAAATATTTTCGAGAAATTCGGCAAAGGCTCGAGCAGAGAAAAAGAGTATTGAAATATTTTTCGAAACCTTTTTGACACCAGGCCGGCACAGCGATGCAAATATAAATGCATAACCAGATTTTCATGACTTTCCAAGTTCTAGAAATGATGAGCCGTGTGGTGGTGCGATTGTTTGCGCCATGATAATCATGGGCGAGACAGGCGAGAGCTTGGGCACCGAATTTCGTCAATTCTTCCTCGGTGCAATTTTTTGGGAGGCTAAAATCGAGGATTTTCTTTATCGCGTCTTTGGCAGATTCCTCGGATTCTTCGTTGTCCGTGATGTTGTAAGTCGAGTTACTTTTCCTCGCTTCTCCAAGCTGTTCCTCGTACTCGGCGCGCAAACTCTGGTAATCTTCATTTTTGTCGAAATCTTCATCGACTTCCGGCACCGGAGTTGCCATTTCGGAGTCGCGGAACTTGTCAGTTGGTTTCGCTACCGTCATCGCCTGGTCGGCCAGTTTATCCATCATCGATACTGCCTGTTGAAGAATGTTCGTTTGCTCTTCCACGTAATCCTCGAATTCTGTGGTCGGAGCCAAATCTCCTCCGTCCGGAGAATGCGTTGTTGTGTGCTTATGCATGCGCGTTGAACCTTTTCTCAAATTTATCCCTTTCACGAGATCGGTTTCGGTTTCGTGAGTGCGCAGAATTTCTTCTTCGTCCTTGTCTCTCTTTAGACGATGCTCTGAATTTTTATTACTCCTGCCATCGTTTCCGTTCGACGATTCCTCCACCATTCCATTCAGCATTTCTTTTTTAGACGAAACGTGCATTTTCGGTTTTTCTGTCGCGTTGAAATTGTACTATAAAAATTCAGTAACGAATATTTAATTTTTCCTCCTCATAGAGGAAGCTGTGTGACAGTGAAATGTTTTTTTTTTCACGAATTTTCAATGTCACTGTGCTCAAAATTTTGTCGTGATAGAAAACTACGAATTCTACGGCATTTTGAAATTTTCAAAAAAGGTCTTATGGTTCAATAACTTCGGCAACTTTAAAGATTTATTATTAATCTTTTTTTTGTTTATAAATCTATATAAATTTATTAAAAATAAAGGAAAAAAATAAAAAATAAATATGAATATAAATAAGAAAATAAATATAAATATCATGATGGGAAAGTTGGTATTGAATTCGGGGGATATCGTTCGAACGGTTTAAATTTTATGATCTTTCGAATTTTACCAAAATCTTAGATTTTTGATAAATCGTCCAACCGCATTTATTTTCGCGAATTTAGTAAAATATTATGTATAAGTTTGCACTTTCTCTTTACTTTCTAGAAAATTTGTTACATTTTCGTTTTTTAATTTCATAAAAAACGAAATTTTGAACAATTTCGTAGCCAAAATTTACACGAAATCTCAACGTTGATACGTCACCTTATCCAAGTCGTGTTTGAACCCTGCGATGAAAGGTTTATCATCTTCGACGAAGGGATTTTCGTTCAAGTTGATTGAGACATTAGGCAAATAGAGGGAATATTTATTGGCTGTTTGTGCAGCACGTCGATTGTAATGCTCAACGTGAGAATGCAGAGGCTTGTATTTCTCTTCGTCTTTAACAAGATCCACAATTTCAGAGAGATCCTCCGGTCGTATCATTTCACTTTCTTCTTCGTTTTCGTCTTCGTCCTCACCGGCTGTTATTACGAAAGTTTTGCGATCATTTAACTCAACCTGTAAAATAAAAAGAAAAAAAAATTTTAACGACTGTCCTGGAGTACAAAAATTTGGGAGATCGATTTTTCTTTTCTAACCCTATAGGGAACTGGCCAGAAAGACGTCACGAGCTTGCAGAATCCAAGGATCACGATGAGTGTACTGTACTTCATCGCAAAATGTCACTGGAACTTGTCGATTCTTTTCAATCCCCCATTTCGCTTCTGCTACAGGACCAAATTATTTTTGACACTAGTTTCAAAGTTGATCTCGATTTTCACATGTTTCGGATAAAAAATACTCCACAGGACGGCGAATTTTTTTTTTCCCCGGGCCAGGCACATGTTGTTCAGGAAAAAAATGTGATAAATTGCAATATCACTGAAACTTTTTTATTCTTTTTAATCACCAATTTCGCTCTTGCTACAGGCCCAAATTATTTTTGACACTAGTTACAAAGTTGATCTCCATTTTCAGATGTTCCGGATGAAAAATACACCACTGGATGGTGAAATTCTTTTCTCGAGGGCCATGCGGATGTTCAGGAAAGAGATGAGAGCGCAATGGCCCAATTCGGACGGCATGGACTCGCCTGATGGCATTTCAGAACAATCGACTCTGGAGGTGACGTTTCTGCACTCCGTTTTCGTTCCAGGACGATTTTTTTGTTTTTTTTTTTCCTCTAGTTTAGCTCAATCCGATCAGATAATTAAAACAAAATGTGAATCCGAATTTGTTTTCAATTTGCAGAAAATTAGAAAAGCCGTGCAGGATGGATTGCAGACCTCCCGGATGACGAGTCAGATCGAAACGTTCTTAGCGTCTCAAGAATCTTCGGTACGGTTATTGAACACAGACTCGACGAGCGTCAAGGAAATTCTAACAATGGCTTCCCTGGATCTTGCGCTAACGATGTCGCGAAGCCACCAGGATTCCATAAATTTGAGTGACGTCACCATGAAGTATTTGACATCTTGCAAAAGATTGACTAACACGCGGTATCATGCTTTTTTCGAAAATATTTACAAGTTGCTGTACGAGAACAAGGACGATTTGGCGATCAGAGAAATTCTCTGCGACGCCAGAATCCCGTTGTCTGTGAATAAGGCTCGTGAGAAAAAAGATTATTGGTCACGTTTGAGAAAAAAACTGAACGAGTTTCGTCAGTCGTTGGTCGAGCAGTACGAGAATTATTTGGAGGAAACAGGAGTACAAAACTCGATGGAAATGTGCGACGAGAACTTCCAGGACGTGATATCAATGTGCGAAAACGGAGAGTTGTACCTGGCCAGAGTTTATGCTCATTTAAAATTGTTGCGGACGATCGTGCCAGACGATTTTGAAAGCCTGGGCGAAAATTCACATTTGCTGGAAATTTCCTTGGACACTTACATCGGCGATCAAATATTTCGGTTGAACGTTGAGCTCGAAGAGGTCGAGACTATCGCGTCACAACTCCGAGTCAATCTCGTTCACAGTATTCTCGTTAATTCTTGTCCAAAATTATCGTATTCCTCGGAATTTGTCTCGGACGTCAATGACATTTGGGGATTTGTGATTCTGAACAAATGGCGCGGAGACGAGTTTACCTCGAGTTTCATTCACGAGCCTAATCAGTGTGTCAGAGAAATTCTGTCTGATCTTATTGAAGCGATACGACGAGAACTGCCTCCGGGCAGTTTCTCGCTGAGACCCAGCGAGGCCAGAAAAATCGGGGAAAAGGAAGAGGTTCGTCAAGTTCTTGGGAAAACGCATCGCCTGGCTACTCTCGACCTAAGCAATCTCTCGTTCGGCCATCACACCCTCGCGTTCTTCATTAATGTATGGAATCTTTTGTTCATTCATGCTCTGCTGGATATTTGGTCGAAAGATCGACCGATCGACGCGCTCCGCCACGAGATATCTCTGTCGAGCGTCGGCTACAGTATCGGCGACCTTGGCATCGTAAGCCTCCCAGCTCTCCGCTCAAAACTTCTCGGACAATCGCAGCTTTGGGGAACAGGATTTTTTTCTCAAACCGAAGAATTGAACGAACCTGCTTGGCAAGATCTCGACGTGCCTCACGAGCCCAGAGCCCTTTTTGCCATGATAAACGAGCACGAAGACAGTCCCATCGTTCGGGTTTATGGGCTTAAGACTCTGGAGGATGACCTTGAAACATCGATGATTAATTATATTCGTCATTACAAGAATCGAGAAAATAATTCACAACGTGCCTCCGATCTCGTGCGGTGGTACGACGATTTACTGACAAAAAGGACGAATCGATCGACCGACGAGAGTCGCGCCAGCCCGGAAGAAGAAACTGTCTCGTCGATCGGCCCAAAAGCACAGAAACGTGTTTGCTTCTCG
Organism: Campopleginae sp. 14b; assembly: GCA_030522525.1. Classification (NCBI taxonomy): domain Eukaryota; kingdom Metazoa; phylum Arthropoda; class Insecta; order Hymenoptera; family Ichneumonidae; species Campopleginae sp. 14b. The sequence goes on from JAPYYS010000302.1 coordinate 23,133, forward strand.
TATCGTATCAATTTTTCCTACGAGGAAGAATCTTCGGAAACGGAAGATCACGAGACGAAACGACGAAGTGACGAGGAATTCCCATGGCAAACTCGTATCGTCGAACCGAGCTTGTTGCAATATCTCGAAGGACATTGTTGGCTTTTGTCTTATTTGGTGCAGAGAATCCACGAGGAGAGTCCGACAATCCTGGACAGTAATTGTCAGGGTCTCGGTCGCACAGCAGCCCTGGAGAATCTCTTGAAATCCTCGTGGATCAACGAGCTCAAGTATCTTTACGACAACAACGAGACGGTTGCGGGTTTGCGTCAAATTTCTCCGACCTCTGAGATTTGGAGGATTTTTGAGACGCTCCTCGTCAGCGAGGAATATCACAAATGCCTGGAAATTTTGCAAGCTCTGCCAGATTGCCTGGTCGCTAGAAACACCGAAATTCAACGCTTGACCGACAAAATTCTTGTGAAGCTGATCACCAGCCCGAATGATCGAAAAATCGCTGAGACCATGCGATACGTTTACCGCATCAGGGACGAGCACCTTTTGGCCGAAATGATTCTCGAGAATGCTAACGAGTTGCCTGTCAAAGTTTGCCAAGAGTCTCTCATGCACGTTCTCACTCATAGGAACAAAAACAAATTACCAATTCATTGCAAATCACGAATGAACGAGATACTGTGTCGCGTTACAGTTTTTTATAAAATGTTGCCGTATTGCACGAAAAAAAATAGCGAAGACGACGACAGTTGGCAGGACGTCGTTTACCACACCGAAAAAACGCACCCCGTCAGAATCGTCAAGTCTCTCATCGATGCCAATCAGTTCGAACTTTGTCTCGAGTGGCTCGAGTTCCAAGCGGTATCTTCGGAGATTCATTCCCTCATAACTCAGGATCTTCTCATTGGTTTGCTCAACAATGACGAGACTGATTACAAACATTCTCTGAAATTATTGCGAGCTCTGCCAGCGAAAAAATCGCTCAGTCTGTGCCACGGTGTCCTCAGCAAACTCCAGTCGATCGAACCTCTGCGATTCGTCGTTGAATACCTCCAGGAAAATGCTCCGGCCACGGAAACCGCCAACTATCGTCGAGCTCTCTTCGGAGTCGATATCCTTGAACAACTTGACGATAAGGAACGACGTTCTTATATCCATCTCACCGAGCGACCCCTCCTCATGCTCGAACAAATGCTCATGAATTGTCGACTCGACAGCCTCCAAAAAATCGTCCTCGCTGCTCGCGAGAAACACCAAAAATTCCATCTCTACACCGAAGAATTTGATGAGACCGTCCGATTTTATGCCAAAAAATCTTTGGATTTTCGCGTCGCTGTCCAAACTGATACCATCGATAAAATTAAGGACGCCTCCACATCCAGCAACAAGAGCCAGAGTGGCGACTTCATCATGCCTCTCAATATTCCTACCAAAGAAGAATGGGTCCCGAACGACAAGGTTTGCTCATTCAATAATTCACACATTTCACACTGGAAATGAATTTTTTTCAAAAATCCTCGGAATTTTGCTGAGCTCTAAATATTTTTTGTATTCTTTCCACCCTTTCATCATTTTGCCAGAAAATTCGGTTCCTAACGAAATTGTCACCAAAATTTACGATTCGACCGATAAAAATTTGCTTCCGAAGCACCTTTCCAGAATATTTTTTGCTGCAGTGACACAATTTTTGGGATTATTAAAAAAAAACGTTCAGTCGATCGTATCGAACAAAATATCGATCTTTTGTTATACATTTTTTTTTTTAAGTGCACACAAACAATTTCATTTCCTTCATTGAGAAAGCGTTTTTTCTTAATTCTCCGATCTAATAAATGGATTTCTCGAATTACGACAGGCAAGAGAATGCAGTTGCTGTCGAGTGGTGATATTCTCAATGTTCAACAGACGTCATCACTGTCGTCGTTGTGGTCGAGTAGTTTGTGGAGCTTGTTCGCCACAGCGCATGAGACTTCCGAGTTATTCGACTTCGGTTCCGGTTCGCGTTTGCAACGATTGCAAGAGTCAGACTCTCGTGCAATCGCAGACTACGCCATCGACTCCGAGCAGCGACACTATCGACTGCTGGCGTTTGAACGTCGACGAGACTCACAACAAAACTCTAAGGGAAGAATTTTCCTTCGAAAACGCTCCCAACATATCCCTATGTTTGGCGATCCTCAATTTGCATTCCGACCACGAAGCATATTCGAAGTGAGTCTGCAGGATCGAGTGGGAATTTTTCATTTTTTTTTTCATTCCCGGATTAAATTCTTTTTTCCTTAATTTTTATTTTTTATTTTTTTTTTACAGTTTCCTCTTCGACAGATGCGACGAGATGAAAAGTCTTTTGCGTCCGGACGGTACGGGCCGGATAAATCCGGAGATCGATCATGCCCTCATAATAAAAATGATAAAATCGTTGCTGGTCGCCGCAAAAGTGAAATGTGCAGAGCTCGGTCTGAACACGGGACTAACGCATTGCGATCGTTTCCTTTCCCAAGTAGATTTAATCGCGACGCTCGTTAATTCGGACTGTTCGTATTTGATACCGCGAACGGACAAGGACGATCACTTGGAGGATCATACGTTGCGAAGATTGCGGGACATGTTGACGGAAAAAGAAGAATGGACGATTGCTCTGGACGTGAGTACAAAGACGGGTCAGGACACTCAGGGCGTTTGGGCTGCGTGGGGAACGACGTGCCTAAAAGTTGGTAATTTCGAGCGAGCCCGGGACAAATTTAGCCATTGTCTTGAAAAAGTTTGCCGCGAGGATTCCGACGACTGGGTAATGTTGTCGTATCCAGGCGACTCGTCCAGCTCGAGCCAAGATTTTCGGAAAAGAAATTCGAGTCTCAAGCCCCAAGAAGCTTTGAAGAGTCGTCCGAGCAAAGACCCACCTTTGTTGACCGAAATATTGCAGATTTTGGAGAAAAGCAATCCGAACGATGCTTACGCTCATCAAAACGCAAAACCGAAGGTCAACGGTGTTCAAGAAATATTTAATACTCTGAGCAGCTTGAAAGCAATTAGCCAGGGACATTACGCGATTGGCCAATCGAACGTTGGCCTGAAGAATCTTCGTTATCAAGAGAGTCTCTATTATCTTTTGATGTACGCCAGTTTTAATTCAATTCTCGAATTTTTCATGAAATATGGCGAGTACGAAAAGTGTCTTTGTTACATTCTTGAGAACGAAATCGAGCCCGAGCTCTTCATGAGTTGCTTGTTTTTGCCTTGTTTGAAAAACGGCTGCATGATGAATCTGTGCGAATCCATGAGATCGAAAGACCCGAGTCTGCTCATATTCAAAAAATATCTCATGTACACTTGTCACAGTTTGGAGAGGAAACAATTATTGCACACGTTGCACCAGCTCCAGTTGTTTATGAAGGACTACGTCAGAGCAGCGATGACTTGCATACGTTTTTACATCACCGACGCGACAAGCTACGAAGATCTTTGCTCGAGGACTCGGTTGCTCGTCGAGGCACAAAAACATCTCGAGACGGAACTTCAGCTTGAGACCTTTGGAAAAAAACGACGCAAGAGTGTTACGTCGACACACAGTGGCCAGAACAATCTTACGCTGGAAATGGATCCAATCGAAATCGATCGACATATCAATACGATCTCGAGACAAATGGAAATCGCCAAATTTCTTGGTAATCGCGAACAAGAGGGTAAATCTGTAAGCGAATTTATAAACAAACTCTCCTGCATGGACAGCGAAACTTCCAACACGAGAACTGTCCCGACACTCTTCGGTAATCAACAAGAAAAAACTCATTTAGCTGTGTTGGCCATTTTTTGCGGGCGAGACGTCGAGGAGGGCTTTGGTATCGCTTTCCGGATAATGCAAGGTCAGTCCTCGGAGTATTTTATTTCCCCACCAGTTTTCATCATTCGATTATTATTATTAATTATTTATTATTCAATATTCAACTTAATTATTTATCAATTAACTGATAATTAATAATTAATATATTTATTGATTATTTCATTATTTATGTATTAATTAACGAATTAATTATTTGCTCGAACTTTCATGTGGTTTCTTATCATTTCAGACTATAATTTACGGCCTCAAAAAATTTATTCCCTGGTTGGTCACATGTTGGCTCTCGATCGAAACGTCAGCTCGATCGAGCAGCTCATTAAATGTTGTCGTAGCTCGGGTGCTCCGAATTCCAGTGCGATCTCCGATCGCGTTCTTGCTCATTGTGTCAAATTATTACTGGATCTCTCCCGTGCAGATTCTAATCCAAGTCCAAAGGATCAAATTGATGGTCTCATCAGAATCATCACCGACGTCGAGCTCAAGGTAATTCCTCGTTGAAATAATGATCGATATTCGTGAAATTATTGAATTTCATTCCACAGTTTTAAATTCTTCTGTTCAGTTAAATATTTTTCCGGATAAACATGAACTAAAACGACGAAGAAGAGAAAAGTGTACGGAAATGTAATAATCCATTCCGTTTTTCAGATTGAATCGTACATCGAAAGTCGACAATTAAAAGCGGCATATTTGTTGGCGGTCAAGCACTCGAGAGCTCAAGATATTAAGAAGATATTAAAAGAGGCTGACAGACTGGGACAAATGGCTATAAAGTCCATATGCACAAAGTGGTTGCAACAAACACAAAAATCGCGGGGCGATTTGTGAGTTTCTTCTTTGACCTCGATTATTGGTTGCACCAGTCGACGGTCACTCGTGATAACATTTCGATGCCTTGGAAAAAAAAAGAAAAAAAAAGAAACGTTACGGTAGGGCCAAAATGGAAATGAAGTAACGACATAATAAAAAATATAATGTTATTGCGTCAACACCAATGAAACCCCAAAAGCTAGACTCCCGAGATGACGGACGGTGGCTACACACGACAATCTTGCCATATTAAAACACACAGGAAAATTCAAAATTATTAGAATTTGAGGAAATTTCGTGAGCATACTCTTCAGTATTAAATATGAAAATGAAAAAAAAATATATTTACAAAAAAAAACTGACAAAGCTCATTGCCGTAGTAAAGAATTCCGAAAATTTCAAGATCTTCGATCCTCAATGCTTTTCTTTGTCTCTAAAATTAAGGAGGATGGCTACAAATAACAATGTTGTCATGTTAAAAGCATAGGAAAATTCAAAATTATCAAATTTTGAATAAAAAATTTTAGGATTCAATATGAATATACAAAGTTTTCAAGATTTTTCTTCTAAATAGTTTGCGAGTAATCGAACACCAGAGTTAACGTGCATATAAGCATAGGATTGAGATATGTTGTCGTATGTAGTCAATGTCCTTAAGCTCGGGAATACGAATATAAATTTTCTAAGACTAAAATTGTCTATAATAAAGTTCATTACTTTTAATCTCGTGTGTTTCGATCCTTTTCTCAAAATCGACAATAATTTTCTGTTCCTCCGAAAAATTGCGGTCCCAGGGAAGAAAGAAGCAAGGAATTTAAAAGGCAAACACAGTTCTCGACACCGTTCTTTCTGTCCGAACAATCAGTCATCATGATTTTTATTCAAAAACGTTGTAAATTCATTCGTGCAATGCTAATGATCATTGAGAATTAATAAATCACTAAATAATCCACGAAAAACTAAAAGAAAAAACACATTTGTAGAGGAATGTAACGAAGTTGAAAAATCTATCGTAACAAATAGTTTTCCTATGGGAAACAGATCACTTTTTTGCATGATTGGAGTATTTTGTGGCGAGTCGCACAACGAGTCAATAAAAAATAATTGGCGAAGTGTGCGATGGAACGGCTCAATCTACTTGCAGCTGACTTCGTTCTCCACGTTCAGCCTCTGCTCATATTTCTCAGCAAATTTAGGATCTATGTTTTTTATTGAAGAGACAAGTCCGTCTTTCTCTTGCTGCGACCAATTTTGACTCCACTCGTGAAATAATTTCACTCGGCATTGAAAAAGACTCGGAGGTCGATTAGATTCCTCTTTGCAGCTCATGCTGTCCACTAACGACGCCAGACCGTTGACCGTACTCGGTTGCCCGCATCTCTCCGCCAGGATCTCCAAAAAATCCGCTCTCTGCATCTCCGACCATTCTTGGAACCATTCCACCACATAACGCAGTTGTTCTTGATTCGATAGCGTCGACATTTTTCATCTACAAAATTAGTTCACTTTGAACTTTGAAAAATCGACTCGAAAGTTCGAATTTTCATTTTATGAGGAAAATTTCATGGTGAGATTCTGAGCATTGGGGTAGCAATGAAAAGTTGAAGTTTAATGGAATAATATGTCATTAAAAATTCTCGATTCAACGTTTTGTGAGGATTTCATTCAAACTCCTTAAAGTAACGACGACGTACGATTTTTATTTCGAAAAAATATAAGTGAAAGTCGCGATAATATTGAAACACTTGACAATTCTATGGCTAATTTCAAAAATTGACATATTCACAGGTTAGAAATCATGGGGTTATGTCGAAAAAGTTAAATAATAACGCAAGTGAAATTGTGTTTATTGCAATATATTTGAATTACCAGTTTGTGATCGGCTGCCAGATGATTTTTGGGAGGTTAGAAACGTCACTTATTTGTGTATATATTTTTATCTTGATGCTGTACAGGCAGTGACTCAAGCGCCCTATTATTTCGGTTCCAGTTCGCCTGTGTGAAGGTCGTGGAGAGGATTGTCGGGGGAAAAAGAAACTGTGGGTCAACAAATAGTAGAATAAAAGGTGCGAAAGGGTTTGGGGGATATTTTCGGAATAACGTACGTGTTGGCGAATAGAAAAACGTTTTATTCAAAGTCAGTTGGATAATTTACATTTTTTTGGGTTAACTTGTGACTCCGAGTGATGAAGCTCCTCGTCGGAATCGCTCAATGCGATTTCCCAGTCGTCTGAAATTTATTATAATAATGAATCTAATGAGGCTCGATGAACGGTCAAAATAAATCGAGGACACACACAGAATTTCGTATCTTTCAATAAATCCTCCACTATCAATTCCTAATCGTTCTTGGTTACCTTTCGAAACGTCGTCCCTTTCCTGCTCAACGAGATTTGTCAGGATGTCGTTTACTTTTTGCTGCGTTATTCGCAGACTTTCGATTAAACTATTGTACTCATTTTTTTCTGGAATTTCCAATTCATTTTCGTATATAAAAGTTTGATTTTTCTTAATTACAACTCGAATGCTCGTATCACCCATGATTCTGATCGAAAACTAAACAAGTAAACGAAGAGCATATATAATTCCCATCACCGCGATTTAAAAATTTTCAACAGCACTAAAAATGTATTATTTCCATTAATTAACTTAATTATCAAATAAGTGATATAATAATAAAATTAATTGAAATCTTTTAAATATCATGCATATATAATTATTAAAAATTAAAAAAACAAACTATAGAAAATGTACATCGTGCCATCTGGTGGACCTGAGAAAAAATGCCATTTTACCGACTCGTGATCGGTAGCAGGACGGAAAATCAAAATTAGCGCTCGTCCACATTTCGAAAAGTTCGCAGGCCGAGAAAAAACGTATTTTTTAGAATTTTTCCCCGGAACCACGAGCAGTAAATAACGGAGTAAATAGGAACACATGGCGCCGTACCTTTTTGTCCAAAATAAACCGACAATTCTCGTGTTCGTCACTTTTTATTTGTACCCAATTGCTCGCACTTTACATGTGACATTTGTAACTTCAACAATATTCAATATTCTTAAAAAAACTAGAGAAAAAAATATTACAAAAAAAAAAACTGACAAAGCTCATTGCCGTAGTAAAGAATTCCGAAAATTTCAAGACCTTCGATAGGAATGCACGTACGAATGACTATTTATCCTCAATGCTTTTCTTTGTCTCCAAAATTAAGGAGGATGGCTACAAATAACAATGTTGCCATGTTAAAAGCATAGGAAAATTCGAATGATTAGAATTTGATGAAATTTCGTCAGCATACTCTTTAGGATTCAATATGAATTCACAAATTTTTTAAGATTTTTCTTCTACTTAGTTTTCGAGTTATTGAACACTAGAGTTAAACATGCATAAGCATAGGATTCCGATATATATAGATATATCTTTTGCACATTGTAAACTCAAATATTCGACAACAATGTAAACGAAAAATGAGAAAAAATGTGTGGTCATCGTATTTGATGCAAAAAAATATTATCACCAAATTTTATTAAATTCTCAAGATATTATCGTATGTGGCCAACCTCAAAGCCAGTCTCGTTGCACACTGTATAAGCTCTTGAAAAATCGTAAGCAAGATGTAGGAAAAAAAAAGATTTCTCATTTATATTAATGAATACACTTTTCTTCCATATCTATATTTATATATATATATATATATGTATATCTGTCTACATATAACTATATGTTCAAAAGAACGTCGTAGTTATAAAAAATACATGTACTTTTTATTGTTCAATATTAATTAACTCCGGAATACTTCCGACAGCGGAACTTCAAACGTTTCGTTTGAGGCACTCAAGCTCGTGGCACCAAAATGAGATATAAATTTGATTTATTGTCAAACGGACTCCGCAAGTTATGAGAGTTTCATCAATTCGGCTTAAAAAAATGTTGTCAATTTTTTAGCGATAGTAAAAGGGAGTCGAAGGTGCGGATTTAAACCACGAAAAAGTATGAGAAATGCACGTGCGGTAACCGATTTGTTGTTGTTGTAAAACTTTATCAACTCTATTTCTACGTTACATGTCAAAAAAAAGAAAATTAAAAAATAAACATAACTGTACAAACGGGAGCAATAGAACAAACAGCATTTTTAATATATTTGAAAAATAGCGTTTTTAAACGCATCTATAATAATAAAAAAAACGCACTCATTGATGTATATTCCGAGCCTTCATTATCAAATCGAAACGCCGATTCGTGCGGACACCCTTCAGCAATGTTCGATTTTCGCTCTGCTTCTTTTCGCTGCGTAACAAACATTCAAAATTCATTATTTACTTCGACCTTCTTCACCTGGTCTTAGTCCTTGGAAGCACATTTTTTAGTTCACCATTTTATAGTCTCACCAATAAACTATTCCATACATTTTTTCAGGTAAAAACAGGTTGAAACCAAATTTTCCAGATCCAGACTTGAAATATTTTCTGTAAAACTCAAACGGTCCAGATGCAATTGCCGTTTTCATGTGGAAATATTCGCCGCTTTTTTTTCAAAAGAACATTGGATTGTAATGACAAAAGTTATTCAATTTTTGAGACTTGTATTTAATGAATCGTCCTAATGCAGGGATTTAACTATTTTCAAGATTTCTCGTCAAAAAATATATCACAAATTCTTAAGGTCAGACCGGTTTAAAGGCACATTTTCATTCCATGATCCAGACTCGAAATATTTTCTGTGAGAGATTTTGTAGTTTCACTCAAATTCATTTTGCGTTTTTTTTTTTTCGAAAGAAAATTGGATTCTAATGAGAAAAGTTATTCCATTTTATAAACTCAATTTCTACGTTCACAAACTTCGGACGAGTGGCATTCGTGTCCCATGAGCGATATGATTCCAAAATTCTGTAACTTTTAGCGTTTTTTTTTCACATCGAGGGATAAGTTCAATTTCGTACTCGACGGTGATGAAGAAAAGACTGAAGATTGTGCTTCGAAGGACTACAGTGTGTATCAGATTTCTATAGGCGTGATTATGGATTTTTGGAGATGTGTGCGTACCTTTTTACAGTTGGTTGTTTTTGTGCAACGATTTGCATAGCGTCGTTTTTCCTCAGTTTGAATCCATATCGATTGTAAGCACCGTTGGGAGCGACTGCGATAGCTGGACGCTTTGGTGATACTTTTGTCTTTGATCGAGCGGCTGTATTTACTGTTACACACAAATGTTCCGATCTCACTATGTCTGTCGAGATTAATGGTGAGGCATAGAAAAGAAAAATCGATCGCACGAACCTTTGGACATACTTGTCGGGATTTGGGTGTTTATAGCCAAGTGACGTCTTTCAACTCTTTTCTTAGCGTCAACGAGAGATTCCATTTTGGCGAACTTTCTCTGATGAATTTGAGCAAAGTCGGGGGCTTTTCTGGCTAGTGGCGTTTTTGATTCTGCACCAAAAGATAAACGAGTATGAGCTCATGAACGGGAAATAAATAAATAAATCAGGGGAAAGTTTGCATTGTTGGAATGCAACGAAAATCTGTTTTTTCTTGAACAGAGCTCGTAATTAATAGGCAATATTTGCTCTGGACAATAAAACGCTCATCTCTTGCGACCCAAAACTAAATCGACACGGAAAATTGCCATAATTCCCAAAATAAATAATTAATGGGAATAATGGGAATAAATAAATAAATAAATAATCGAATTCCCATAAAAAATAATTAATAATTAATGGAAACATCATCTTTCGTTGAATCTCGACGCAACAAACTTCACTTATAATAAATTCAATGATCTACATCAATGCCCATGAGACTGAAGTTCACAACGTTGAGATCCCACGAAAAATGTTTTTCGATCTATTGTTCATGACAATTTTTGTACCAATTTTGTCATTCGATCCAAGAAAAATATCGTTTTATCGTTCTGACCAAATATTTGACTCCAGAATCTTGAACTCTCTTGAGAAAAAACAGAATTTCGTACGACATTGAAGTTTGCATCGTTGGAGTCCAACGAAAATCATTTAATCCATTCACCACTTGTCAATATTTTTCGAATCATCTAAATATTTCATTGACATTGAACTTTTCAATTGCAAAAATTGTCATGGACCGACACCGCAGTTTCATTTTTGGCTCTGCTTTCCGGAAAATTGAATAAATTGATGAATTCCGTCGCTTTCCGACGATGCAAACTTTAAAATCGTAAATGGCCAATCATCACCTGTTTTTTTGTTCGATTGGTGGACCGAGAGTCGTGGTTTGCTGAGCCTGTTGATGGATGCAATTTGGGCGGATCGATTAGCCGACATGAGGTTCGTTTCGGTGGTGGAATTGGATCTTTTTTTAGCGCTAGGAATCGGTGTTTTGTGGCTTGAAACGTCAGTCAGGGAGTTTGATCTTTTGCGGTTACCAGTTTGTTGATTGGTAAGTTTGCTGCTTCCAGGAGTGAAGCGTTTCTCATCGACGCGTTGTCCAGGCGTGGCCGATTTCGCTCTGCCAGTTTCCCGTGGTTTTTCCTCCTCGGGATTAGGCGGTGGACTCGCGAATCGAACGCGACACGCACGTTTTTTCGATCTCTCTTCGATGCTCGTGTCGAGCTCGGCTATACTTCGCTTGCCTGCTTTACGCCTTAAAACTGGCGTTTTGGGCTCAATCAATTCGTACGTTCCATCAGCTGTTTTCTCCCGTTCATCCTCCTCGGCGTTAAGAATTGTTTTTTTGGCTATTTCGAATGTTCCATCCAAACACGTTCCTTCTCCGATTTTCGAGGCCTCGACCAGGGATATTGAATCGTCGTCTTCGCTGATAAGAGGATGCGTTATGTCTTCGATTTGCACGCTACGAGTCGCACGCGCTTCGCCGATCAGTGTCGAACTTCCAACCGGTTGATGACTGTTTATGGGACTATCTACTGCTGTCAAAGGCGTGCCCAGATATGGCGAAAGATTCAACGAACGGCGAATCCTTTCGCGCGGCGTCGACGACAACATTCGAACGTTACTTTCTTCAACCTTTCCTTTCGCTATTTTAATCTCTATCGGTGTGTTCTTTTCTGATCCCAGAGCGATCGACGTCCTTGTCGAACTTGTACGAGGACTCCCGACCGGTCTTAACGGCGTTCCTGAATCTGTGATCGGCGTACGTTTCTTCACCGCTGATTTTAATCGTCGTGGACTCTCTCCACCTTGAGAAATACGTTTCTCGGCACTTGGGGTCTTGATCGGCGTTACTTTCAACGAATTCTCGACCGGAGCGTTATTACTTCGTCGCGACGATGCCTTTTTCGCTGTTTCCGGCGTTACCGCGACATTGTTTGATATTTTGTCGAGTAAAACCATCGGCGAACTTGTTTGATCGCTCGTTTTCACATTTTTGACAGGACTCGTGGTTCTCGGAGTTCTAGGCGATGCTCTGTTGCTCCGTGAACTGGATTTTGTTGAATTATCCTCAGGAACTCCGAGCTTTAAGGCACTTGAAGGTGTCAAGGATTTCTTCGGACTTCTCGATCTGTTGATCTTCTCCGGGCTCGCTGGCGAAGCGGATTTTTTTGCAATTGCTTCTTTTTGTGTTTTTCTTGGACTTTTTGATTTTGGCGGACTCTTGGCGAGGGATTTCGGCACCGGTGACTTCTTGGCTTTGCTCGCAACTACTCGGGGACTTTTGCCTTTCGGTGATTTTCCCTTGGGCGTGGCAAGCACGATTTTCGGCGATTTAGAGAATTTTCGCACGACAAGATCCTTCGATGGACTTTTACGCGGTGTTTTGAGGGGCGATTTTGTTTTGGGCGAACGTTTTTTCTCCCTCGCGCTATGCCCGTCGGAAATTTTGCTGCCGGTCAGACTCGAATTGTCCGGTGATTTTTTGGGCGTCCCATGGATCGACGAATCGTTCGACTCCTCCGAACCGACCGGGGATTCAACGACCACCGGCAATTTTCTTGGGGTCTTTGTCAATCGAAGAGGCAGTTCGGCGTGAGACTTTGGCGAACCAAAATTCATTGGTGATTTTCTCGGCGTTTTGGTCGTTCGGTGTGGTGTCAAGTTCACCGTTATCGGACTGCTCTCCGGCGTCATGTCTTCCAGTTTTGCTTTGGCTTGATGACCCCGTCGCTTCACTTCGGAACGTGGACTCGACGGCGTTGAGACGGCCGACTTTGCTCGCAAACTTCTGTCCGACGCGCGTTGAACTTCAGCGTCCTCGCTCGACATCGGAACTTCCTCAGTTAGCGCATTTGTAAAAACCTCATTCTCTGCCTCCATGGCCGATGCACTTTTCCCAATTAACCCGTTCCTCCGTTTTGCCCCACTCTCGTCCTCGCTCCTCGAATCTTCTTTCTTCGTTGCTGCCCTTTTGCGCGATCTCGTGCCTCGTGCTTTTTCAACTCTCGAGTCATTTGCAACTGAATTGTCCAAGAGAATCGACTGCTCGGCGCTCGATACCTCGCTGGCCTTGACTCTTCTTGCTCGTTTCTTCGCGCCTGTCGTCTCGAGCTCTCCGACGCTCGGCGACTCGTCCGCCGCACTTTCCACAGCTATTGCCACTTTTCTCGATCGTGCGGCTTTGCTCTTCGGAGTCTCAGGAGCCGCTCTCTTTCGCGATTTGTTCATTTGGGGCGATTCCTCCACCTCGGAATCTTGAGAGATCGTCTTTGATAATTGACGACCTTGATTAATAAATCAATCAAATCGATCAATTATTATTTATTACAAATTGTTGCCTTTTCAATGAAAAATAAATGTCGATGCAATTTTGGGAATTTGTGATTTCGTTGTCGAATTTATAGGAAAGTATTTTGTCAACAAGAAAAATGAACAATCGCGGAATTGGGGCGACAAATTTAAATCCTATTTTTGGATAATATTTCTTACGTGTTCTCAGTGTGCGGGCACTCGTTGGAGGAGAATTTTCCCCAGATTTTTTCATTATCGATTCTGATAGAGTTTGATTGACGCCGTCAGCCTTGGCGCCTGCGAGAAATATGAAAAAGCTTGGGTGAAATGTTTGTTTGTGAAGAATTTACGGTTTTGGAATGTCGTGGGATTTTTGGAAGTACGAAAAGAATTATTTGGGGCTTTAAAAGTTGAGGATACTCGGGGAATTCTGAATATTTTTCGTGCAGAAAGAATCGATTGAGATGTTGATGAAAAATACTCCATAAAAGGATTCGCGCGATTATGATTTTTCGAATTAATGATCTCACGATCGAGAATTCTTTGGATTTTCTTCAATTATCGAGTTGGAGGATTTTTTTTCGATTGAAACGAAGCGTCGTAGTGAAAAAATGAAATTGCGCGAAATAAAGGGTTCGGGCGGGAAAATCTTAAATCATAACAAGGCAACAGTTTCATGCGAACCGCCGAATCAGCGGCCATCTTTGAGTTACCAGCCCGCCCAAACACACACCAGATGCACGCGCATTATTTATCTGTTTTTTCTTGGTGCGATGTTTCGGTGGATCTAACGATAACCAACGGAGGAATAATATAAATTAATGACGGTACCTCGTCTCGTTTTTCTCGGGGACATTCTTGATGAATTTTATAATCCTCCAATTGTTCTCAATTTTGATCGGTTAAAAACAAAAACGAGGGCCGGCTCCGATTGAAATCGGCGTTGTACTACACTTCTTTTTATTTTATCGCGCACACGGAAAACTATCACGTCACAGGAAACAACCGCGTTGCTTTTGAAACTGCCGTCCACGGCGCTGCTGATAAAATATACGCTGACGCTAACGAATCGTAACCGTCCTGTCTTTCCTCTCGCCCCTCTTTTTCATCGATTCATTTTATTGGTCGACATTCGGGATATTCGTAACTTCTCATTGGCTGTATGGACGCCGTGATAATTCAGTTGACCAACGAGAACGCTCGAAGTGCACCAACCGTTATAACAAATCATGTCTCTCATACACTCGCTGTCGAAAGAGTCCGACCTTACCTGCAATGGGCTACAATGATAGCATTTGTCTTTCAGCTTCCGGTACAGTCGCGGTCCTTCTTATCTAATACACTGTTGGTTTCAGGCGGTGCTGCCGCACGGTGGAATATTCGAAAAACTTCATCATTTGTTCGAGAAAGTAAATATTTTGCTGAATAAACTATTTTTTTCAATTCCAAATTGTCTCGAACTGGAATTATAATTCGAGCAACTTTACTGTTCAAGTCAGCATCGATATTTATTGTTGGTACCCAGCAGTGAATTTTTCAATTTCAAAAATCTTGTATTTTGATGTTCCGAGAAAAATCGCGATTCATTTCTCTGGGAATAATAATCGAGTCATTTTTTTCGGCGGGTAGCGAAACAGAATAATAAAGTAGAGGTATTGACGCAATAGTATTTCCGTTTACTTTGTTTACCGCCTCCAAGTATCTATCCACCGTCGAACACAGCCAAAGCCAAGTCTTGGGTATTGGGAGAGCGCGGAGACTGGACACGCTGTTATTATTATAATCGTACAATTGTTATGATTATTGGTTGATTCGATATATCTCGATGTTTTCCGTTATGGAGTCGATCTAAGCGCGAACGATAGGTAAGCAACATCAGAGCGTGCAGTACTGACGTTCCTACTGAGATATGGCGGATACGACTACGCCATGTTTCTCGTGATGTTCGCGCATTAGACAATTTTTTGAGATTCGTTTATCGTATAAGCAAAATGGCTGATGATGAACCGCGGTTACTAGAAGAAGACGGTTATCTCTATGTGCCGAATGCCGAATGCAAGAGCATTGTCTATCATCCTAATTTAAACGTTTTACTAATCACAACTGGTACTGGCCAAGTATACGTTTTCGATGTCAACTTCGGAGTTATACTACAGCGAAGTAGTCTGTCCGGTGAGTCATTTATCGCCAATGAATCTTTATCACGCTCTTTAATAATCCTCTATTCTTGCCATATTCGACCTTGACAACAATACTCTTTATTCTCGAATTGTTCGCTTCCGTAATATTTCATTGCCAAGGTCGCTAATCTTCGAAACGTTAAACGTCAGGCGTGACTCCCCTCCCCGCCTCGTATTCGCGAGAGCTTTTCGACACGCTCGTTTCTCCAAATAAAATCGATTGGTCCTCTCGTGTCTTGTACAAAAATCTATTGTTTCGACATCGAGCCTCCCTCGTTAATTCCACTATTCATATCTTCATTTTTATCCTTTCTTCTTACATCTTCTTCCGCCTTTTCCCCTACTCTCGCTTCATCAGCGTCCTCCATTTTTAAGATGCTACATCCAACTTTTCTTTTGTTATGAGCACGTTTTTTTTCAACCATTCCATGATTACTCGATATTTCTACCAACTTTCCAAACCGCCAAAACTTCCGTCCTCCGTTCTATTTTCCTTTTTCATCCATCTTATCCACTGACTTTTCGTATTTCCTCAATTATCTCCCTAGACTCGCAACACTGTTTTTTTTTCTCTTATCAACCAGACCCAACAATGTTATACTAATTCGTCGTATTGCCTTATACCAACTTCGTAGAATCCTCTCATCTTTCCTTATCTACGACTCCATCAATCCATCCATTATTTCGTTCTCTCCAAATCCCCTATTGACATCGTTTCTGCCTGGAATCATCCCACAAATCCTCAGATGTCGATCTGTTTTTCTCGAAATATTTCCAACCCTCGAAATTCGTCAAAATACAATTTCATATTTTTTTCCTACAAAAAACTATCGATCTTTTTTTAATTACATTCAAAATTTCCTCGAAATCGTTTTTTCGTGTTTTCACACTATAAATCGAGAATTTGAACAAGAAAATGTTTCTTTTTTACTTTTTTCATTCGTTAAAATTCTTTGGTGACGAGCAAAGTCTCAGGAATGTTTTTTTCACTAGTTTTAACACAAACACCGAGTTTTCTTTGCGTTATAAAGTTTTTTAATGCTCCTAGGCAAGCAAGATGGAAAATTGCAAGGCGTTTATCTCCCCGAGGGAGTGGATAAAGTTTTATATACCGACGGACGGGGGATAGGAGTTCGTAGCGATTACAACGGGGTCTTGTTGTTGGACACGATCCTGCAGACTCCGATCGCACGCGGCGAAGATATTATAAAACTAGAGATTCTTCTGTCGGAGGCGATACTGCTTCATCACTGTCTGTCGGTAGTCAATGTACCAGGCGTCGAGCATGTTCAAGAAGTTTTGCTCGAATTGTCCGGCAAAATTCTCTCTGCCCAGGGCACACAGAAAAAAGGCATAAAAGCACAAAAGGTTCGTGAACGGATAGAAAAATTGTCTCTTTTTTAACTCAACATTTTTGATGATAACAAAAAAAACGAATTTTTCTGAATTTTCAAAATTTTCATTTTTCATCGAATTTTCAGAAATTTTTATTCAATTTTTTTTTGTTTCTCATAATTCATCCATAATTTTGATTTTTTTTGAAACTTTAAATTCCATTTGACCGGAATTCCGTATTATAGGACACGAAGAGATTTTCATAATTTTCAAAATCTTTGTTTTTGATGGTACATAAAATCTTTTTTTTTAATTTCGTAATTTCGTAAGAATTTTTGAAGTCGGCATTTCGAGAATTTTTTCATTTATTTTTCGTATTTAAAAATTCATTATTTTTCTACTACATTGATTTTGAATGATTTTTAAAATTTGTAAATTCCCTACATGCGAAGTTTCGCCTCGTGGGCCACGAAAAATGAGTTTTAATGTGGCCTTGTTTTTTCCAGTGGAATACGATATGCTTGGAATTGCCGCACACCGCGTTGAAGCTCACCTGTTCAGGCTTAGTTGCAGAATTGATGAAGCAAAACAAGCACATACCAGCTTTGCCTATAGCGTCTGCCATCAACGAACGACTAAACGGCCTACTTCGAGGCCTGACATTCGAGGGTGGGCCAGCGGATCGTGTACTCATGTTCAGCGAAGCTGCAAGACGCGAAACATTTGCAACATGGCCACACACCAATTACAAGTACACTTGAATCAAGCTAATAATTAAATAGAACGTCTTTACAGATTCAACGATCAAATGAATTCGTGAAAAAATCCAATTACCAGATTTCCATGGATGCGTCATTCAGTTATTCCTGCAAATTCTTATGGCAATACCGCATGCATGGGATTTATTTTAAAGAAGAATTAAAAAAAATATTTAAGAAAAAAGTAAAATTTTGAAAAAGATTTGAGAAGAAAAGAAAAAAAAAGAAAAACCAGAATCTATGAAGAAAAAAAAAACATTTTCCATATATTTTGGCAATATTTTAGAAAATTATTCAAGGAATTTATAAAGAAAGAATATTCTTGTTCAACTGTCGTAGATTTTCCAGAATCTTTGTCAGAATTTCGGAAAACTTTGTTTCAAAAGTATAGAAAAATTATTTTTTCGTCTTTTTGTGTTTTTTTTTTTTTTTTTTTTTTTCATCTTCGACCAGATGGGCTTTGCCTGGACAAATGGCTCAAGCTGGATTTTATTACGCACCAAGTCCTACCGCGGACGACAGAGCGATGTGCTTCACGTGCAACGTTTGTCTCGTGTGTTGGGAACCAACCGACGAACCTTGGTCCGAGCACGAACGCCATTTGCCAACTTGTCCCTTCGTAAAAGGCGAATACACCCAAAACGTACCGTTCTCCGTAACTCTGGCAACTGCTCCGGCACGAGAATCCACCGAACCAGTCGATGTCATCGGCACCACCAATGTTCCTGGTCTCGTCGCCACCGCATCGCACAAGGGCCACGTTACCATTTGGAATATAAGTAATCAATTAAAGGTACGCTCGTCTCGCGATAAGAAAACTCAAAAAAAAAACAATTTTTTTCGCTCTGATAAACGGAAAAAAAATAAACAAAAAATCGCGGCTGCTTGCAAATTTCTGATCCTTTGGTTCATATAATTTTCGAAACTTGCTACCAAAAGCAACATTCTTCGATCGTTAAGAGGGCAGCCGCTTTCATTGAGCGGAAAAAAATCCAGAAATTCTGAAAAATTGGAAAAAAAAATAATTACAATTTTTTTTTTCGATTCATATAAAAAAATTCATAAAAATTTGGGAGTTAAAAGTGAAATTGTTAAAATTGTGAAAATTTGTACAGGGCGAAGTTTCATTCTGCGTGGGTTCACGGGGTCAGGAGGCGAACAACAAGGAGTCGGTGCAGTTTTTCGCAGCGAGAAATTCGCCATTTTTGGGGAATTTGGGGACAGAGAGCGATCCATTCGTGGAATACGAGGGGCCGAATTCGCAGACGATGAATTTGACGGCGTTGTCGATAGTGCGAGGCCCGAAATGCCAGACGGACGAGAGCAAAACGAGCGCGGGCTCAACGATAACCTCGCAATCTTCGATTCCAACGGATTTGGGAGAATCGAAAATTCGGCCGTGTCTCGTGTGCGGTGTTTCGATAAAGGCGAACAATTCGTCGAACTTACGAACTCTCGAAAACGTTTGGGCAGCCACTACCGATCTTGCCCCTTCCTCGTCTCTAGTTCGCGCTATGAATAGTGTTAACAGTGCTGCCAGTGATAGTTTAGATATAATGAAAGTAGCCGTCGACAGATCGAATTTCGTTAAAAATCATTATTTAGTACTTTACGATTTTCATCACAAAGCCCCGGCGGCACAGCCGAGCAAAGAGGAGACGAACAAAGGCGGAAAAACGAAGAAAACTTTGTCAGGGACAGGGACTAGCGCGAGCTCAAACGGAGGACGTCAAGAAAGTTTGTATCAGGACATGTACATGAGTAAATTTTTGTACGAGGTGCCAGTCATTGAGACGGTGGATTGTCAGATGGTCGGAGAAACGCATTTCGATGGAATTTTTCAGCCAACACTGCCAACATCATCATCAAACACCCTTTATCACTCGACCTCGTTCGGCATGCCGCCGAGTCCGTTTGACGCCAATTTCAATCCGATTCATACTTGCGAACAGTTTCCCTCGACCTCTGATATTTCGAGCATAAACAAGAAGAGTTTGGACATGACGAAAAGTTCGAAAACGGAGCCAGTTGTGTTGCAAACTGTGTGCATCGAGGCTCCTTCCTCGTTGAGCATTTCTTACATCGGAACAACCAAAGATGGACGACATTTGTACGTCTCGTTGACTCCGGACGCGGATCGAACGAGCGTCGAGACACCGGCGACGAGCAACGTCAACCAGATGGACGTCGACGTCGAGAGCGAGATCTTCCCCTCGAAAAACCTCGAGAGAATGTATTGGGATCACAACGGCGCGAGTTCCGACGCTAAACTCATAAACGGCGAGCTCCACAACGAGGAAACCTCATCGACCAACTCCATACTGCTTGTTTACCCTCTCGACTTTACCGGCAAAGTCGTCAAGCTCGGAGCCGAGCCTGTTGTCAGACGCGAAATTCCCGCCGAGCAATCCCCCGTCGAGCATGTTTTTTTGCCTCTGCAGGACAAACACAGAATCAGCAGCGAAGACACAGCCGGCCAAATGAGCCAAGAGCCACGAGGACAAGTCGCGACAGTTTGCAAAGACGGAGTCGTCAGAGTTTTGGATATTTCGAGTTTAAAAACCCTCACCGAAGCTCGTCCCAGCGAACGATCCTCAAAATTCGTCTCCGCCGCTTATTGCAACAGCCTCGAAAGACTCTGCGTTTGTTCGAGCGACGGAGATCTCAATTTTTTCTGTACCAACGAGGAGGACGAAACGAGCGAGAAAAAAGAGGACGCCGATGACGTAAACATGATCACCGAAGCTGTCAATTGCATAAATGCAGAGAGCGAAGCTCCCGGCACTTCGAGCTCCTCCGCCGCTTACCAAGAACCCATTCTCGCCCATCGAGCCAATCTTACGTACAACGACTTACGTAGTATTTACGAGCTTACGCGATTCGATCGACATTCCCCGGCGTACGGCGCGACCGTCCCTTCCTGCTGGAACGAGATGATGCAAGCCCAAAGACAGCGACGTCACCCTCAGCATCTCCATCAATCCGAAGACCAACATCACACACGGACTTGGCGATTACAAAACGATACAACCACCTGGGACGAACACATTTTTGAGCTTACGCTGCCACGCACAGCCGCTGGTTGCGTTGGCCACGTCGACGTCAGATTCAACCTCCATTGGCCTTGCTTCGAGCTTCCCACCATCCAAGTGACTCTCCTCAAACAAAAAATGGCCGGACTTGGCCACCACAAATCGCCTCTTACCCCCGTCGACGACCGCATCGATTTCAGCCTCGACGGCGAACAAAAGGGCGAAAATCCCGTCGTCAGCGAAGAGTACCAACGTCAGCACAACACTGAAATCCTCTGTGGACCGATGAACCTTCAACGATGCACTGATCTCTCCGATCATTCCGGCTGCGTCACTCTCACCAGCCCGAAACTCTTCGCTACCAAAGCTCGCACCCTTCTCGTTCATATCAAGGCTCTTATCGACCCAGTCAAAGACGCAGTGAGTTTTTACACTCGCTCATTCTCCTCGGTCTGTCAGTTTTACCACTAAATTTATCGCACGCTCTTTTTCCCCTCGAAATTCCGAAAATTTCCTCATGCATTTTCTCTTCTCATTATCCCCACTAGGCAACTTCAAAGTCCAAGATGAATCTGCTGGAAACAAAGCCTCCGACTTCGAAAAAACTTCGCATAGACGAAGCCGGACCTCTCTTACCAGGCGCCACCGTCGAGAGACTCGCCGCCGGTGCAAACAAAAAACTCGAATGTTACATCGGCTGCGACTGGATCCACGAACTTTCCATCACCGTCAGATCGGTCCAACAGACCAATATCCCCAACGAAAGACTCCAGAGATGCGCCATGCTCGAGTCTCCTCTCTTCATGGAGAATTTGCTCAACGTTGCTTGTCTTCAAGGAGCCGATAAGTGAGTTTTTCCTTTTCGAGTCCATAATCTCGTCGACGAAGTTTACAACCTTGAAATTTAACCAAAACAATATTTCTATCATTATCTAAATAATTTAAAAAAAATCAAATTTTTTTAAAAAAATTTACAATTTTTCAAAACAAATTTGTTTCTCTAATGGCAGAGAAGGCCGTCCCAATATTTTTCACAAAATCTGTATTAAAAGTTTGTGTTCTGCTTTCAAAAAAAATCATCTTTTGTTGCATTCCGACGATGCGAATTTCATCATCGTCATCTCTCGTCCTAACTGTCACAAAACATTAAAAAGCTCGTGGTTAATCTTCAGACTGTATTTCCGGAGGGAGAAGGGAATTGTTCCGGATTTTTTTTTAAATTTTTAACGATTTTTGTTTCCGTCAATCCGGATATTGAAAAAATGGCAAATTTTTGGAAAATCTGGGTAATTTTTACGTATTGCTGTCGTACCGAACCAAAAAACTCGAAGCCACTTTGTCGAGGAGCTTTGAATTTTTTCCTGACGATTAAATCAACAACAGAAAATGATATTTTTATGTAAAACTCTCATAGACGTGGAATTTTCTACTCGGAAAAAAAAGTGTCAAAAAAACGAGCCCGGGTGATGGATTTTTTTGGGTTAATCTTTCCTGAGCTTCTTTCGATCGTAACAGAATATTTTATCATGACAGAACACTCGTCGCGCAGTCTTTGGCACTGGACATACTTATATGGGTAGTAGCCATCAGATTAACCAGACTCCGCGTCGGCCAGAACACCTCAGAAACGAGAACTATGCAACTCGACACCGTTCGCAGTGTTCAAGGCCGATTAAATCCACTTTTGCGCACCTGTCTCCTCCATGCTGGCCGGAGTATCGCTCACAAATGCGTCAAGCTTATAGTTCTCTGCAGCGAGTAAGTGTTCGATAAAGTAAAATAATTTTTCGACAGCGATATCAAGCGAAAAATTCATAAAAACGGATAAACGACGATTTTTTCAAAGAAAAAAATTTTGTTTCGTCGTTTTTCCGATCGCATGGTGAATTTCCGGTTTTTCCAACTCTTCGAAAGTTCATTGCGATTTTTTCAACGGTTAATACTTGCAGAGGACTTCACAACACTGACGATCCTACTTCTCATTCCTTTGACGAAGCCGTACTCGCGGTTCTCGTGACACTTTTGCCTTCGATCGTGAGCGTTCAATGGGCAGGATCGTTGCGATGGCTCGCTCTCCTCATCACTCGGTTGCTACCCCTCGATCGCAATCACGCCGTTGCCCAACAATGTGTCAGTATCGTCCAGCAAATATCTGTCGAAATGTCCAATCGCGTCAATCCTTATCATCTTCTGCTTGCGACGAGGTAATGAAAAATCTTATTTCTTCCTTTTGCTCTGGGAATAAAACAAAAAAAAAACAAAATGCAAGTAAATCTTTTAAATAAAATGTAAATTGTGCAGATTAATCTAAAAAATTTGATGAACACGAGAAGAAAAAAAACTTTGTCTGGTTCGATTCTCGTTTCACAAGAATAACGTTTTCCTGAAAAGTCAAAAATCGGAATTTTTTTGTCGGTAAAAACCGAAGAAGCTTTATTAATCGTTTTTTTTTCAATTTTATTAAAGATTCGGTTTGTACAATACGCCATTCGAAACTGAATTGTTTGACATTGAGCCACCGATGCCACCAAAATCGAGTTCGATGCCTGTCACTTATGCGACCATACTGACCGGAGAACAATCGACAACTTCCTCGAGCACGGCCACGACCAACGCGTACACTCAAGACACGATAGACCTGAGGGATCTCTTGACTCTGCCGACCCACTCGAGCGGCGAACTCATCGTGCCCAGCAAATTAAAAGCTCTTTGCACGAATCACAGCATGAAAGGGCTTCTCGAGGTAAATATTCAGTCAATCAAAAGCCTCGGAAATGATTAAACCCAATCAAGGCAATCCATGAGTCTCGGGAACGCGAAAAATTTCACTGCGAACTTTCTTTTTTTCCTAAAAAACTTAATTTTCATGAAAAAACTAAAAGTTCCGTGTTTTTCCTTTTTTCGATGAACATGACCAGGCGGAAGGTGTGCCTAATGAACCCTTCAACTCCACACTGGGTCATTTTGACCCCACCAATTGTCAATTGAAAAAAAAAAAACACATTTTCGACCATAAAATGTGGATAATTGTTTACCATAAAAAATAAAAACATATTTACTGAAATTCAACGATTTAAAATACGCCTAGGGTCGGATTGACCCAGTATGCACTTATGGGGTTCGTGCACTCTCAGGGTTAATTTTTTCGATGCGATTCGAGGTCGTTATCGTTCACAGAATTATCCAAAATTTGAGGGGGGCAAACAAAAAACATTGTCGTCAGAATTTCTTGAGGGACGACTTGGAATTGAAAAAAATCTGAGAATCTTGAGTCATAAATTAATTTTAATCAACGAGCCACGTCTGGGAATACAAAAAAAAAAATTGTCACGTCTGCTGGAGATTACGTAACTGTAGTAGTAAATAGTATATCGTAATCCATAGGTCGAGCCTCTTCACTTTACGTGTCACGCGGCTTCGGACGGTACGAAAATGGAGAAAATCGATCCCGGCGCAAACGCCATAAATATGAGCACGACGCTTTTCGACACAGGCGTTACGACCAACAACGTCATGTCCGAATTCAAAACGGTCCCACACTCGACATACGTGAGTATTTTTCGCTAGAAATAAACAAATCCGATTATTTACGTTTCCATGAATTTTTCCTTCGTTTCTTCGGGATAAAAAGAGAATCGTTGATTTTTTTGTTGTTGCGTTGGTCGTTCGAGGATTGTCTTTTATTTATCGATCCGGGAATTGCTGTTTTTTTTTTTCGTTCGATGTGCTACTTGCGTTTTAGGGTCTTGCCATCGCGACGTTTCTTTTCATTTTTGTCGTTCGATTTTTCTTCATTTTTTGCAATCGCCATTTCTTGCCGCTTTATTTTCTTAATTTCTGTGATTTTTTTCGTTTTTTTTTCTCTGTTGCTTTCGACTCGTCGAAGAACCTTAACGACGAATTAAAGTTTGTTATATCGACGCCGTGCCGTTGTGTACATTATAGAACTTGGAGCCTGGATCGCTTGTGCCAGATCTTCAGGCCAAGTTCAAAGGGAAATTGAGCGATCTGCTTAGTCAATGCACTGCAGAATTGGCAAAGAAACCGGCTGCTCAACTCTCTATCCCGCCTGACGATCAATCCGATAGCGATGAGCCAAACAATATGACCGGTGATAACCAGATTTGGCACACCGAACAAAGCGATTCTCCTAATTCTCATACTTTAACCTCAACCGTCACTAAAGAAAAATCAACGATTGCCAATATCGGTCCAGGTGGTCACAAAGTCCCGGACAACGGTATTAAAAAGGTAGTCTTTATGGTAGAATTGATGGAACATCGAAACAAACGTCTTAAGCACTGCAAATAGTCGTTCGTAGTTTTTTTCTTAAGGATATTTTGTGTACGAAATCCCACGACAAACTTCTAAGCGAGGAAAATTGGAAAGAAGCTCCAAATTTACCGCGAAAAGCCCACGAGCTCCTGATCTGTCAAAATCCCACAAAAATGAATGACGAAACAATTTCCATTGGCATAAACGTCAAAAAACCTCCCGACTATTAACGAACTCTACTTGTTCGTAGATCCACCGGAAAATTTTGTTTTTCGTTTGAAAAAAAATAATTCTTCACAATTTCAATCCCAACTCAGAATTTCTCACAAAATTTTTCCCTGCAATTCGACTTTTTGCTCAAACTTCACGATTCGTGATACAAAAAAACCTCGAGAATTGTTTCACGCAATTTTCCTTCTTTCCTTTCGAGTGAGGAGTATTTAGAGCTTCGTTCGTTCGTACGTAGGCTTGATGGCAAATTAGTACATGTACATTTACGTTTCGTTGTAGTCGCTCTTTCTCGTACAGTGAAAAAATCATTTCACGCCTCATTTCGTAGCGAACACAATTTTTTTCCACTTGCATTCGTTTTAACACCATCAGGAGTTTGCGTACACAATAGCCTAGACAGTGATTATGTTTTTCGAGTCGACACAAATGCACAGCGGCTAAAATACCCGGAGCTAAGCTTGCTCGAGTTTGGCGCTTCAGCACATCACAAAAATATGTTTCTTTGCTCCGATTTCGGTTCTTTTTTTGCTGATAGATGTAACTATTTATGTTAGTATTCCAAAACGCACGATAAAATATTTTTTCATCACTTTAACCCTTTGAGTTCATACTGGGTCGTTTTGAGCCCAATGGCATCGAATTTCTCGTTCGCATAAAAATAAAAATTCATGAAATCCATAAAAACAAAAAATAATACCAAAATCATGTTAAAAAAAAACGAAAAATTCGTATCTACCGGAATATAGCGATTTCAAAGACGCCTTGGGTCAGAATGACCCCATATCCACTTATAGGACGTGTGCACTCGAAGAGTTAATGATTTTGACCACTTTTGGGGTTTTTTTTTCTATTTTTTTTATCCCTTTGAACGAATTTTCTTGTACTTATTCGTCGATGTGACTTTCCATAGCGCGAAGACGTGTCTTTCCCATGGGGAAGATTGTTATGTTGGCCACCACAACAAGCCCTTGTCGTCGAACGAATGCATTCCGGGGCACGAAGGTTCGTCGTTCTCGACTTTGGCTCACCGATTCTACTGACCGATCTGATGATCCCTTCGTGCAGTGATCTCGTCTCGTTGTCTATAGACATTTGGACGAAAAGCGAAGAAATCGATGGCACACGACTCGTCGTTCCTGGCGACATCGGCACGAAACCGTTGGTCGTTAACGACCTCCAGCCACCTCCTGTTTGTCGGTATCTTAAGGTGATTCAATATTTTCAACCGTTCACTCTATAAAATCAGGTTTCAATGATGAAACTAAAAAAAAAAAAATTGTTTTTGAGTTTGATGGAGTTTTGAGAATTTTTTCGGCCGTGAAAAATGTTGATTGTGGAAAAACGACGCTGCCAAGGAAATAAATTCACTCGATTTAGGGAAATGTCGATATTCAGTTTGCAACTTGAATTTTTTAAGATTACGACCATCGGCCGATACGGCATGTCGACGACACGTTGCCGAATCCCCTTAGGAATGTTTTACGGTCACATGGTCAGTTTGCCAGGGGAAGATTATTCCGAACTCAGCGATTCGCAGTCGAGTACGAGCGGGGCGTCGGAATCTACGGTTCAGGCAACAATCGACACACAATGCAGCATTTTGTCGGCGTTAGCGGAAGATGTTCAGTGCAGGTATGTTTTGCCTAACGATAGAATCATGGAAAACTGAATTTCTAAATGCCAATACAATTCTTCCGATGGTAAAGTCCGATCTTAAAACGTGCATTTCATTTTTTTCGACATTTTTTCAATCCTCTAACCGCGTGAACCATATTTGATGCAATTTTTCAAATTGACAATAAGAAAATAATAAAATTTTCATTCTCGCTTCGAAAGTACAGTCCGAAGATCGACCATAAATTTTTCTGAATTTCATAATTTATCCGAAATGATTGTCCTTAATTAATGCAAGTCGTTAATTGCGTGAGTTTATTCTTCACAATCTCAGGTTCAGCTTAGCCACTGAGAGACTCAAATCCCTTTTGGATCCTTTGCTCTGCACCGAAACGCCGAACGTTATGCACATGCAACATTATCTGAATCGATCGAAAAATTCTGCTGATAATAAGGAACAACCTTCGGCTAAAATTTTGTCAACTTATCAGGTGAGTTTCCTTTCTTCACATATAAAGCCTCTAAAAGTTAAAATTGAATAATCGTCAACCACATGCCCAGTTTCTATTCCGTAACCATAATTTTCAAGCTTCTCATCCTCTCAGTGACTCTATACATTGTTGAACGGTTTCCTGCAAGATTTTCTGAATTATTTGTGAAATAATTGACTTGCAGGAATGCATTTTATTCCAACATCAACTGAACATCGTAAGAGGTGTATGGCGTCGATTAGAATCATGGCGAGGCTCTCAAGTAGCCCCTTCAGTTTCATTGACGAGCGCATCGAGCGACAAACTTCGTGTGTTGGGCGAAACTCTGTTGGATATTCTTTTGTACACCGTGTACGAAATCGGACCTGTGCCAAGTGTGAGTATGCTGAAAAATTGGCAATTGGATAATTAAAAATGGACTTTTTTATCAAGAGAATTATCGCAGGTTCCAGCGTCTCTGTGCGATGTTTTCACTCCTTCCATCTGCGAGGCTTTCTTCCACTCGGTTTGCGTCGTTACACCAGCCCCGCGATTGCAACTTCACGCCGCTGCCCTTTTGGCCAGAATGGCTGGACATCAACCCTGGTGGGGAAATTTCCTGGCAAATACTCTCGTCAATTTGTACTCCACGTCATCGACTTACATCTTCCCACAAGACCGGTAAGGACTCCGCTAAATTCTCCACCCTATATTATTCATACTTCCCAATAAATGACCATTATCATTTTTCTATTTTACACTAAAAAGATAAACTAAAAAATATGAAAATGGATAAAAAAGAAATTGAACTCTGCGCCCCTTTGCAAAAAACGGCCAAAGTTTTCGTTTTTTTTTCTATTTTTACGGATTGAGCTTCAGGCAAAAATATTTTACACTTAAAAAAGAAATTGAAAAATATGGAAATTGGAAAAAAAAAATTGAATCTGCGCCACTTGGCAAAAACGGCGAAAATTTTCGTATTTTTATTTTTTTTTACGAATCCAGTTCCAGGCAATAGGCACCCAGGGCCCTTTTTTTTCTTAATGCCAAGCTTTCCTAACCTTCTGGAATTTCCGTTTCGTCCATTTATCCTCGAAGCTTTTTTTATTTGTTGCAACTTTACAGGGTGTTCATATTGCTAACATTCCTCGGCCGAAAATCACTGATCGCCGGAGCTAATAAATCCTCGGTAGTCGACGCGATGGTTCGCACTCTGGGCCGACTTTTGGCTCCCATATCAAACGGACAAGCTGCATCCGCCTCGAACAATCTCGATACAACCCTCATCGGCTGGGTCCTCTTGTTTCTCTCTGTTTGCTTAGACACAACGGCACAACAAATCCCATCTCTCGAGGATAATTCAGACAAAAACAAAGAGCAAGGTACCTCCATTCGTGCATTTACCAATCCGCGTAATTCATTGACCAAGAAATACGATTTTGAGCCAAGAAATCCGACCACAAAATCCACCAGAACACCAAATCTTTTTTTTTTTGTCGTTGCAGGTGTGTCCTCGCGTTGGGAATTCCTTCAGGGTGAATCGGCGATGCAAAGAAAGTACGTGAGCGCTAGTCGTTCCTCTGCGTCGCGTAATTATCGCCGCAAGTTGCAGAAACGGCTTATGCATCACAAGCAACAGTTGCAGGATCTGGAACAAGCGAAAAAAGTCTCTCCGACATCGTCGCAAACTCAGGTACGTTCGTAAATGTCATCAGAAACATTTGAAACGCTTTTTAAAAATTTTGAAACGAAAAAAAAAACTCGAAAATGTTCCAATTACTCGAAATTCTTTGTCGATTTTATTCTCTTCAAGGGCCAGAATAAATTTTTTATCCGATGACATAAAAAACTTTGGCTCTAAGTTCGAATCTTAACCTTTCCGGTCGCGGAATAATTTCCTCTTCCCTGTGCAAGTGAAACGTGATTAATTTTCATGAGCACGTGGTGCAATGTCTACGCAGGTTTCCACACTATCGAACAAGTTAGAAGCGGCTCTCAAGTCCCAAGAACGTTTTTTCAAGAACACCTTGAGACAACACACATCGAAACATTTCAAAGACATAATAACTATAAGAAGGAACGAGGTACATCTTTCTCGAGGGAACAGAAATCATGCTCAGGCCACGTCGAGGTGATTTATCTGTTTTTATTCGATTTAGATTCATGCACGGCATTTTTTTCCCCAAAATTCATTTACCAATGAAAATGTTCGATTTTACAGTCGACCAGAGTCTCTGGACATCGAACTCGATTGCATGGCAAATCTTTCCCATCAGCATCTCTTGCCAGTGGCCCGAGGATTGGTCGCCTTGATATTGAACAATGCAGCGAACGTCGACATGTTTTTATTGGCGTGCAAGGTAATTGTTTCCTAACAGATTGGCGAGATGATTATTTCTTGGGTTTTATTGCTGTTTCCTTGACGCAGGATGCTTGACGCGTGTCCTGAGCGAAACGGCCAGCTTTTTCATTTTTAAATCTATGCGACAACCTCCTTCAAGGTTTTCTCTTTTTCGACGAATCTTTGTCATCACCGATTGAATTTTTCGTCTTTTTTTTTTTTACCCTTTCCGCACTTAGGTAGTGGCTAGGCTAGTGGTATCTACGAGACCCGCGATTAGCTTGGGTGAACTTATGAGCGAAGAACAACTCATAAGGTTAGTCAGATTGGCTACAGGAACCTCCGATTCCGCATGGTCTTCGCACGCCGTTTCCTGCCTCCTGCAGGATCTTTTGGAAGGTAACTTGGCAAACTTTTTTTTGAGGAGCTTCGCTACGTACGACAATATGATGAGAATTTTATTTTATTTCGCGATAATATTTTAGCATCAAAAACGATGACACTTATTTTTTTCTATTTTTTCGTTGCACACTCTAGTGTTCGATAACTCAAAAACTATGTAGAAAAAAAACCTTGAATTTTTTTTTGATTTTCATATTTAATACTGGAGAGTATGCTCACTAAATTTTATCAAATTCTAATAATTTCAAATTTTCAAATGCTTTTAACATGGCAACATTGTTGTGTGTAGCCACCCTCCTTAAGGCACTTTACCATCTAAGAAAATTTACCATTTTTTTCTTCAAAATTCTCCTTTGATTCCATTTTTATTCAACAATGAAATACTTTTTTTTAAAACTTTTTCATCTTTCTCGCCGGATTGTTGCTTTTTTTTCTACCGGATTAGCAAAATTTTCCCAATTGTTTATGCGCACCACGCATGAAAGAGAATATTACGTTTTATTTTTTTTTATTTTTCCCAAATGTATTTTTTCAACAATTTTGTTGCATTTTATAAAATTTTAATTTTGTTGTTTTTTTCTCGATCCTCCAGGGCCGATTGTTGCTTCTTGTTTTCTTTCCTACTGAATTAGGAAATTGTCTGTAAATATTCTCTGCGCGCTACGCATTCAGGACAATTTTCCTTTAAAAAATTTTTTTTCATTATTTTCGAAAAACGTCTTTTCCCGACATTTTTTTTTTGTCACATCATTAAAATTCACACTTTTTCCTGGTTTTTACTGAATAGGAAAAAAATGCTTCCTATAATTTCTGCGCACTCCTCATGGAAAAGAATTCTACATTATTTTATGTTTTGTTTGTATTTTATTTTAGAAATACGTATTTTCTTAAACAATTTCTTCTGCAGGTGGTCGACTTTTTCCTCGTCCCTCTCAAAGTCAAGAAGGCAATCAATCCGAAGAGGCCTTCGAGGCCCTCGGCGCGGAAGGCGGTCAAATTGGCGAAGTCAATCTCGCTGGCATGGCAGGAGCAAGTGGCTCGTCAACGGCTTTAGGCAACGACGAAGGTTTTGCGGAAGGCGACGGGGACGATGACACTCAGGACAGCATCGTCACTCCCCAAGTCACGGCCTCAACTTCCAAATCGAACGGCATCAATTTACCCTCCGTCTTGGAATCCGACGACAGCGAACTTGAAGATTTCCTCGACGATATTCTCGAACGTGGCAAAAATACTTTGAAGCAGGGCACCGTTTCCAAATTGCCGGCTGTTGCCAGCTCCGGGTATAATTTCGCATCATTTTTTACCTCAATCCGCGTCTCTCAATTTCAAATGATAGTTCAATCGAATTTTTTCACCTTTTCAATCACTCAGTAACTCTTTCCGTTCATCCAACAGCATTTCCCCCATTTTTCCTCTAAATCTGCGTGTTTCAATTTTTTATTATCGTTTGATCGATTTTTTTTACAATTTTTTAATTGCCCAACATCTCTCCCCGTTTTCCCACCGGAATTTCCAATATTTTTGAACTCAATCCGCGTCTCTCAATTTTCGATAATGGTTGGATCGAATTTTTTAGATTTAAAGAGAAGTTTTCATCACCCAGTAACTCTGTCGATTTTCTCATCAGCATTTCTCTCGCTATCGACGCAAGGCTCGAGTATGGCATCGAGACTGGAGTCGAAATCGCTCTGAGAAGACTTTCAACCCTCGGAGTGTACAATTTACCCCTAAGCATAAACGCAACTGTACAAGTATGTTGAATTATTCTAAAGCATCAGTCCGACGATCTTTATAGAGACAAAACTTTGGCTGGGCCGATTCCGGACGCTTCAGACTTTGACTTTGACCGTTGAATTAGCCTGAGAAAATCTTGCGAATTGACCACGCAAAATGCCCACGAAGTCAAGATTTTCTCTCTAAAATTAATCTCCGCAAACGAACTGTCGCTTTTTTGTTTATTTTTTGCAAATTATCAACTTTTATGAATATCAAGATTTTTTCTGTTTTTTTTTTTAAGATACCGCCAGACGCGAATCGATCGGCACAACCTTCGCCGAGGAATTCCACCTGGATAGAGAGGAATCAAGAGATGTGGAACGCTCAAGAAACCCCGTCGGGCCTGTCGATGCTGACGCGATGTTTCGACAGAATATTCACCGACCTTTCACTCCAGGTTTGTCCACCCCTCTTGAACGACATGATTTTGAATTTCAACAAAATTTTAACCACCGAAAAGCGTAAAAATTGTCGAGAATTTGCACAAATTCGCAATTTTGTGAACATCCGAAAGAATTATAAATGCAGAAAATGCTCGGGGCGTTGAATTTTGACGAAAATATCGAAATTCAGTCTCAACCCTTGGTCCAGCCTTCTTCGCCCGTTGCCTGATATTTGATGGAGAAAAAATTATTAAAAATATAAAAAAAAAAAATGCTCGCTCCAAAAGTACAGACTCGAGATTGCCCATGAATTATATTCATTTATCATTGCCGGTCTAATAGTGCAAAGAGCCCGGTCCGCGTGATTTGGGTGCCTAAAAAAAAGTTCGCGGATCATGGCTGAAGTTTCTTGTTTCTTTTGACACAGCAAAACTCTGGAACGAGCTTAGAATTGGTTTTGCAACTCTGGCTAACGTTGAACGTGGACGCGAGCCTGGAACAGTCGAACTCGACAGCTCAATTCGACCCTTCCTTGATGCCAGTGATTCCACTCAGTTCTGCAGCTATTTCCGGTCTCATTTCGGCGCTCCTATGGTACGAAAATTTGCCTCTCGATGCGTTTTCATATTTTTATTCCTGCCAAATTGCCTTTCGAGTAAAACGAACTTTGACACTCAGGCATCCGGCTGTTTCGCTCCGGGCTTGGTGCTTGGCCTTGCAAACCCTCACACTCGCGAGTAACGAGGCCATGCCGAACGATGAGATCGATGCGAGCATCAGCACGCCCTTGGATGGTTTGCTGGGCGGCATGGCTAGCTCCGTTGTCAAAGACCGCAACATGGGCCCGATGTTCCTTCGACTTCTCTCCGGAAATGGCCTGAACGTCGAGTCTCGTGACAAACAATACATGATGGTGAGTTTTTTTCATCAAATTCATGGATTTCATAAAAATTTACAATAGCTCGTTTTTTTGCTCAAATAATTGCAAAAAAATTTGTTGAAAACTTTTCGGTTTGCGTTTTTTAAACTTTCGATCCCAAACGAAAATTCATAATGGTCGAAAACATAAACAGGCTGGACCGCGAGTTGGACTGGCGCTTCAAGACTTTCTCGTGAGACTAGAGACTCGCTGCGACGTCATTATTCCTGGAAGTTCGCTTGGAAATGCTCTGAAGGAGCTTCTCCTCTGGGTCGTCTACCAGCTCGTACAACCCGGCGGCGCGCTCGTTGCGAGACGCGGTCCTCTCGACGCTCAATGCATTCTCATCAATTCCCTCATCAACCTAAACTTCACAAACACCGATCTTGGCACCGCGATGAGCATCTCCGAGTGCGTGGGTGTCTTGGTCTCAACTTATGTCAGAGGCGCACGAGGTAACGTATTCGTCAGGCAAAATCCCTTCGTATTCAATATTCTCATCTCCCACGTCGTCCTGAGTCAAAAATTTCAAGTCCGCGAGAATTTTCCATCGAGACTGCGTTCAGAATATCGAAGTAGATTTTTTTATGTTAATTTAAGGGTCAGAAAAAAACATTAAAAATCTTCAACGACGTGGCTCCGAGTTTTTTTTCATTTGGAATCGAAGCAATACGTAAAAAGTGCCGAAATCTTAAAAAATGTTACAATTTCGTCAAAAACTGGAAGGATTGTAATTGCAGAAAATGCTCGGGTCATTTTTGTCCGGGCCTTTTCGTACTTTGCTTGACATTTCAAGGAAAAAATGGATTAGAATTGAAAATAAATAAATGAAATTCTATTCTTCCTCGAAAAGTACAGTCCGAAGATTGACCAGGAATTTTTAGGGATTTTTTCATTCATAATTGCGGGTGTGATAGTGCCAAGACCCCAGTTCATGGAATTTCGTTGTCTAAAGAACGCTCACGAATTGAGGCTAAGTAATTCGCATATTCATTTGTTTTTCATTAGTAGGTGCACAGTGCGGTGGCATTGCCGATTCCTCCAATCAAACGGGCAGCTTCGGCGGCTTATTTTCGTGCGTCCTTGGCGGTGGGACGAAACAAGGTCGTCCCACGTCCTGGGACACGCTGGTTGTTGCTCTTATTAAATTGGTTTGCCGGCTCGTTCAGACGCCTTTGCCAAATGTGAGTATTCTCTTGGTCCGAGAGGGCGAAGCCGAAGTTTTCGACTTAAAAATAATTTTTTCCTTTTTTTTTAAACCCAAAATCGTTATTTTGAAGCGGAACGAATTTCCGGCTGGAAAAAATCAGTTTCGTCCATGGAAATCGATCTTTTTCAAACTCCCCCGATCCCTCAATGTCCAAAGCACGAAACTCCATAGTTTTCTGTAAAAACTCAAATTTTGGCAAAATATTTCGACGATACGATTCTACGAATGGCTTCCCCAACAGGCTCGATTATCTCGTACGGATAGTACCGTCGACATGGAGCTCGGTGAAACGAGCCAACGTCCCGGCACGAGCAATGCCGAGACTCAAGCGAAAGCCAACACTTCGCAGACTGACGAGAGCAAAGTTGCGGAACAACAAACTTCCATGCGACAACAGACTCCGACGCCGAAACCTCGATATCCCTGCGTCGCTGATACCGGTGAGAAATGTCAATTTTTTGTGCAAAAAAAAAATTCATGAGACAAATTATTTGTTTTTTTTTTTAATTTCATTTTTTCTCATTTTTTTTTTGATTAATTTTTTGTTCTGGTTCGATCTTTTTTCCTTGCAGTCTTGCAACACGAACCCACGATGATGAGGTTGCTTGGAGCACTCGGTTATAGCACCGGCTTCTCATTGAACATGCTCTTCGATGGCGAAGAACCGGAGCTCCGCGATCCTGCATCGATCCCGGACGCGACCTTCGAGCTTCTTTCCACCCTGATGAAGAAAGCCACGAGCCCGACACTCGTGCTCAATCCTCTCTACCGTTACCTGGCTTCCTGTAAGTAAATCATCGACCCGAGAAGAAATACTCTACGAAGACCATCAAAGATTTAGCTAGTGACTCGTGAACATTCTCCAAAAAAAAAAAACACGAAACCATTTTATCAAAAAAATAATTCTAGTAGAAAAAAATCTCCCAGGAACTCTATCAATATTTTTTGAATAAATTGTAACCCGAAGATTTAAAGAGTTGGCGAGAAAAATGCTCCCCGAGGAATCCAAGAATTCCAGCAAATTTGGTCGTGTTGCTGTCGATTTTTTAGTAAAAATCGGTTAATTAATTTTCAGCATGTAGTCAAAATGGGCCGGACCGTCGAATGGGCGTGATGCAATTGTCGGAGCCGCTGTTGTGGTACATTTTGAAAGTGCTGGACAACGAGGAGTCGGTGTCGGTATTCACAGCGATGGGAGGCGTCAAAGTGCTTTGTGAGAATCTCGTCAACTCGAACAACGGAAGTTCGAGCAGCGGATTGTCATCGCCAGGCGTGATAGCTCTGGTGATGCAACATCTTTCGAACGCGCCGAATTTGGCCGCGAGCGCATCGACGAGCAGCAAGAAATCGTCCAACACTCTCGAATCGGCAAAGGACAGTTTGTTGAATTTTGCACCTCTCGGGACCGTTTCGTGGGTGAAACCGATGGTCGAACCGGCCGACGTTCTTATTGAGAGCGCAGCACCTCATAGACGCGCCAGAACCGCTGCTTGGTCTTATCATTTCTTCCCTGGCGAATCTTGGGTCGATTTGACTATTACTTTACCTTGCGCCATTTTGCTCAAGGAAGTTGAACTTCAACCCCACTTGTCTTCGCTCGCAAGTAAGTCAATTTCAAAATTTTAACATTTTTGAAAAAAAAACACGAAAAATAACGAACTTTCGAGGGAAAATTCATTTCTTGCCGTTTTCCTGCATTTTATGGCTCATAATGATTGCAAAAAAAATCGAATTATCACTGAGACGTCGAATTACGAAATTACGAAAAAATTACGAAAAAATTATGAAAAATACGATTTTGCGTTTCTTCCCTCGTGTCTTTATTATTTCATTTATTAATTCATTTATTTACTGATTTATTTGTATTATTATTGCAATTTATTTAATCGGAAAAATTACGAAAAATATGGTTTTCCGTTCCTTGGATGGAAATTTATTGAATAAATTTTTCAGCTTGTCCTTCGGCAGTTGCGTTGGAAATATCGCGGGAAGGGAATTCCGATCTGACACCAGTGTGTCCGCCAATGCCAACGGCAGGGCTAACGTCGATCCATTTGACGCTCTCGCAGCCGGAAGTGGCGACTTCGGTGCTGGTGCGGCTCTACAAGCCTCGTGATTGCATGAACATAAGTTTGAGCCACATAAGAATTCTCGGGACGACTGCATTCGGGGAAATCAAATCGCACAACGAAACGATCGACGAGGAACAGTTGACGAAGACGAGGTAAAAAAAGAACAAGAATTTTCTGCTGCTGTGTGAATTTCGAGAGGAAAATTTATTGCAATCGCAAAAATTGGACGAACACCAACTGTTTCATGGGATTCTTGGTTCCTTCTAGCTTTGGCTGGTTGAGGCTCGTACATCAGTGTCTTTTGGTCAGCAATCTTTCGAGCAGTCTCGCTCACGAGGTCCTCGATTCTGCTGCCAGCGTCGATGGGCTCATCGAAGCTTGTTGCAGTCTTTTGCTTCTTCGCCCGCGATCCTTGTACACGCCGAATCTTGAGAGAGTTCTCCTTCAGTTGGGATTACACTCGCGAGAACTAGGCCTCCAGCTCATTAATTTGCTCCTCAATAATCGATGCACGCCGCTTTTTCAAGGTAAAAACAAAAAAAAAAAGAAACACCACAAGAAAAAATTCAGCGTGATGATCGGACGTAGAATATTCTGCTGGAATGGTTTTCCAAAAATTAAAGCCCCGTCGAGCGAGTAGTTTTAAGAAAAAGTTTCATTTCCTCGATTCAGGTACGTCGACCAGTCGGAAATCGTCGACGGCTCAGTTGGTCGTGGAGCTTTTGCAGCAGCTCTGCTCGGCCCAAGACTCCAACACCGAAGCTCGTGTCTCAGCCGTGCTCTCTTGGCTTCAAACTTCGGCCGAGAGCGCCGTAACACGAGCACCGAATACTCCGAACGTCGTTTGCCCGCCAGCAGTTTACGTTCATTGCGTTGCTTCCATCGTTTGGAAAGCCCACGAACATCCGGATTTGTCGTATAATCTTGAGGCTTTGCTGCCTGATGAATTGTTCAAGTAAGAAAATTCATTATCAATTCTCCGTCCTAAAAAGAATCGCCGGAAACACGGGATCTCTTTGGTACAAAAATAAATAAATAAATTAAAATTTTGAACTTTTAAATGGAGAAATTGAACATTTTTTAAAAATAAATGAATAATAATAATGATAAAAATAATAAGAATAATAATTATAATTATTATATATAATATTTATGTTGGAAATTATATTAACTGATTAAAAATTGAAATTTTTTTAATTTTTTTTTTTTTATTAATTTGAATTTATAATAATTATTAATTGAACATTATATTGACTAATTTAAAATGGGAAAATTTTTAAAATTGGAAATTGAACACATTTTCGAATTGGAAAATGAAAAAGTTATTCGAATCATAAAATAAAAAAAATGGATTTAATCTAAGGAAAATCAAAATATTTTTGACTTTGCATAATTTCTATGTTTTATTTCCAACAGCGCTTTGTACGAGTGGACCTTGAGCCTCGGAACGTACAGCGCGTTGAAGCTTTCGATCGACGCTGCGCTCTGTTCCTTGTGTTACGTCAGGCCGTCGTTGTTCCCGTTGCTTTTGCAAAAAGTACGAATATTAGTGCCAAACCTCGCGACAGATCGTACGGCCTCGATATCCGATGATCGGAAGGACAGTCAGGGGCAAACGGACGATCGGAAGAGCGAAACTGATGCCGAAGAATGGTACTGCCGACTCGTACTTCCAGAACACAAAAGACTCCAACTCACCGAAGGCCAATTACTTACCGTAGCAGCTGCCGCACGATCCGGACCGGGAATCCAACAACTCATCGATTCTGGCTTGCCCACGATGCTTTCCTCAACGATCACGGGTAAGCGATCAAAAAACAATGAAATACAAACCTCCGGCTTGCATTATCCTGATCGATTTCATTGTTTCCTTTTTTTTCCACCTTTTCAAGAATTCTGCACGCTCGAGAAATCGAAACAGTACGGCGAAACGTCGCAGGACGATGAGAGATCGTCCAGCACTTCCAATACCAGCATGACTGACAGTGACAAAGCCGGAGAAACCGCCAACCAAACGCGCAATAATACAGGTCATTTATTCATTTTTTTATTCTTCTTCTTCTTATAATTTTCCTCCATTCGATTCTCATTTTATTTTATAAATATAACATTAATTTTTTTTTTTTTTCTTCCATTTTTGATTCATTCTTTATTAATTTTTCATGATAAAAGCAATCTTGAGCTCGAAAAATGTTCTAGTTTTGGCCAAATCCCAAAAACTATCGCTTTGTGGTAATTAATGTATTTTTGTCTTGTACGACTTTTTTTAACGGAATTTTTATTTCCAGATGGTTTGTGTATGACCGAACCAGACAGCATAGCCATAGTTTTAGAATTTTTGTCGCTGATATGCTCCGAAGGCAGGATGCGCGATTGGCTTGGCAAGGAAGGTCGCGATTTTTGGCTGCCTCTTGTTTCCTTACTGAGCAATCGTCCCGTTGAAAATCCATCGCTTCCGTCGCTCAGGTAACCATATCAATTATTATTTATCATGAATCATTAATGAATGACTTAATTAAATGAGTTAATTAATCAATATTTACCACGAATAATTAATTAATTACTCACTTAATTACTAATTATTGAATTGTCATATTAAGCTATGTACGCAAATGTTAATTTTCACTCTCAGCGATAAAAAAGTAGAATATTTATCGTCTAGGAAACGTGAAATTGACCGACATTGAAATTTTCCATTAAATTCGAATGAATCAGTCTACTGCATAAATTCCTGCACGACCTGTATTTTCTTAATGCTCATTATTTGATTTTTCAGGATGAACATTGCATACAGCAGCTTGGAAAGTGCAATGATCAAATTTCTATCCCGTTGCTGTTGGTGTCATCCTAATAATCAGACATTATTGTCGGAACTTTTGACGAACGTGATTCTGCAGCAGAGAACTTCGCCCAGTAAGTTTATGAAAAAAAGCAAAAAAAAATAAATCGAATAAAAATTATTGCAAGGGAAACTTCAGGGTGGAGCTCAGTTATCATGATTCCCAATAAATTGATTTTTAAAAATTCTAAAGGAACAATTTCAGTTTTAAAAGAAAAGAAAATTAATTAAAAACATTAATAAAAACAAAAAGATTTTTTTGTTCAAGTATAAAAATACAAAAAATTCACTTATCAAGAATGAAAACAATGAAAAATCAAAGAAATGAGTTTTCAACGTTTCTGCGGACTTTCCGGTCGGAATTAACGCACAAAATAAAATAAAAACAGATGTGCGGTATCTCCACGGGATTTCGGGATTCACGAGACGCTTGATTCTGCAATTATTGCTCGAGGGTGAAAAAGTATTGGTCTCGGTGACGTCGGAAACGCCAATGACAGCGGCGAACACTGTACTGAGTCACAACACGCCGTCGATGCCGCCACATCCCGCTCATCCTCTCGGCCATTATCACCAGTTGCTTTACATGTCAACGCAGTCAACGGTCGCGGATATTTTGCAACAGGTTTCCGGTAAGTTTAGCATTTTTTGTTGTTCCGATATGGAGAATTTTCAGGAACCAGTTTCACGGCGAGGGTTCAGGGAAGTTAATGATTCCGTGGTATTCGCTTTGGTTGGCGTCCAGGCACAAAACTCCATCAGATTTTCCAAATTTTTCATCAAAAACCGAAAAAATCGAATTCGATCAAACAAATGTTCAATTTTCGTCCCACCCCAAACGTGCCATCATAATTTTTCGTGTTCCTCGAGAGAACATCGGGCGTTTGTGACGCAACGATTGATGATTTGGGATAAAAACGTTGAAATCGTAAGCGAAATCGTGCCCGCAAATGAACAAGCCTGTGCGATCACGGTAAAGCATTTTTCCTCTCCAAAGTCAATCCGCGATCGGTATAAACAGTGGAAAGACATGAAAACGTTGGATTAGGCCCCTAATCGGCTTGTGAAGGTTTTTGGAGAACGCGGAAACGTTGCCCGGGCACAAGTCGATCCTAAAATGCGCTCTCAGCAAATTTAGAGACGGATTATAGAAAATTAAAAGTGGAAGAAGTTTGTGAAGGATATTGAGAGTAAAAACAAAAAGATTACCCTGCGTGCGTGGTAATATACACAGGTACTTGGCTCCTTTTGCGACTGTCTAATTCCGGTAAAGGGAGCGAAACAAATACGAGCGGTGCATCGAGTGGCCGTCGCGATGTTTGGGAAACAGGAACTGCACTGATGGTCGACACGCTCAGCGTTGCAGCCGGAAATACAGCGAAGGATAAGCGAGCTAAGGAAGCTTCGAAT
Source organism: Campopleginae sp. 14b (assembly GCA_030522525.1). NCBI lineage: Eukaryota > Metazoa > Arthropoda > Insecta > Hymenoptera > Ichneumonidae > Campopleginae sp. 14b. The sequence goes on from JAPYYS010000302.1 coordinate 63,687, forward strand.
AGATCCCAGGCTCGCGGGCCACCGTTAAGAAAAGCCCGTTTGAATTTGGGTACGACAAAAATAAAAAATCACAATCAATTCGTTCCAATATTGTTTCTCGCATTTTCATCAATTCTCTTTGTAAATTATTATTTTGTGCTGTCAAAAAAAAAAACGAAACAAAAAGAAATGAATGGGCAACGACAAACCCGACGTTTCTTCGCGTCTCCGGCTTTTCAATACTAATTTTTACGAATCGGCGATCGTTTCTTCGCGTTTATCGACGTTTTATCTGTTTTTTTTCTATCTCTCTCTTTATAATTCTGTTTTGCTTCTTCGCGATGTTTGATGCAATTTTTGCTTTTTCTTTCACCACAGACGGTACGTCGAGCTCGTCGAAAAGCGCCAATAATGCACAGAGCAACTCGGCTAATTCTGGAAGTCAACAGTATTTGGTTCATTCGACGCCACCGAATTTACCTCTGCCCCCTCAGCTCGCCATCGCTCAATTGCTCGCCATTGGCGAGGACAATGGAGCCTCTTTATCCGAGCCCATTATTCATCTGACCTTGAAGGAACACAACAAGGACTCGAAGGGTCAGTGGAAAAGTTTGATGATAAGAATTTAGCCGGAAATGTTGTTGTTTCCATTATTTTTTCATGGGGATTCGACTCGGTCGGATTACTTGGCTCTGGCCCGAAGGGCTCGTGAGTACAATATTGTATTTCCTTTGCAGAGGAAGCCCCCAAGTTGAACGAGAGTGAATTGTTGAATTATCGACACATCGAGAGCGCCTTGGGCGTGTTCAGTGCCGCAGGGGGTTTGGCAGTTTTAGCAAAGCATTTGCCACTCGTTTATCCGGACTCGGGTCGGCCGCCGTCATTTACGGAGAAGTCTCCGTCACCGGAACAGCTCGATGCCGATTGGGTTAAGGTGGAGGTCAGCGACGACACATACGTCGATCTAGTGGACGCGGGGATATCGAGTTCGCCTCGAACGACTCCGCCAGCGCCTCACGTGCCGCTTCATTCCCTAGCGGCGTTTGGTCTGTTCCTCCGACTTCCGGGTTACGCGGAAGTTCTATTGGGAGATCGAAAACAAGCGCAATGTTTGTTGCGCCTTGCGCTGGGCGTGACGGACGACGGCGAAGGCGGAGACATCTTGAGCTCACCGATCGCGGCGTCACTTCCAACGTTGCCTTTCCAAGTTTTAAAACAATTGCTCGAGGCAACGCCACCGACGACCGACGACGGTCTGCTCTTAAGACGAAACACCATCGAGGTCGGTGCTGTCCTTCTTCTGCTTAATTGTCTCGCCATTTTCACCCACCAAACCGGACACAACGAAGGAACCGATCAACGCGGCGGCCTCGGACAAGGCAACGGTCGCAGCGATGACAAATCTCATCTCTATTGGGCAAAGGGCACAGGCTTTGGCACTGGCTCCACTCAGCAATCTTGGAACGTCGAACAAGCTCTCCTCCGACAACGTTCCGAGGAAGAACACGTCACCGTCTTGCTCCAAGTCCTCGCGAGCTACGTCGGCCCCGGCGGACAACCACAAAGAGATTTGCCTTTGCCATTCACCGAGCTTCTCGCGAGATCTTGTCTCCTTCCCGCCTTGTCTTACTACCTAAGGAACGATTCCGTGCTCGACATGGCCCGACACATACCTCTCTATCGAGCCATCCTGCAACTTCTTCGGGCAATGGCGCTTTCCAGCCAATTGGCTCCGCTCCTTTTGCCCCGAGGAGGCAGACCCACCGACGCCTCGATCGTCTCTCTTCTCTACACGATGAGAATATGCGTCGATGCTTATGTATACAAAATCAATCGTACACGCGGCAATAAATCCCGAACAGCCACAAAATACCTGGAGGACACCGAGCAGGATGAAGGCCTCGCGACCCTCATCCCCGACATCCAGGAAAGCGCCACGATCGTCCAAAACGCTACTTCCCGATTGGACGTCATCGGCGAAGAACTCGCTGGCCCTAGCCCGACGGGACCGGAACTTCCGCTCGGATCCGTCGAGCAACGCTATTTGGAAGTCATGAAAAAACTTCAATTCGGTAAGTTCCAACTTTTCTTCATCCCCGAACCCGCTCTTCAACTTTTTTTCGACCTCCAGATACTTTCGAGATCATTGCCGATTATTCCGAAAGCGGCGGATACAAATTTGCCGTTTCCTATCATTTCGAATCCAACATGAGAACCGCCGGCGAGAGAAACCATCCGGCAAGAGTCAAAAGACTGGCGCAAGAAGCTGTCACGCTTTCTCACGCTCTCCCACTTTCCTATAGTAGTAGCGTCTTCGTTAGATGCGACACCGAAAGACTCGACATCATGAAGGTATTTTTATTTTTCCTCAAACTATTTCAAACAATCCTCGAGAATCGAGAAACATCCTAACGAGACTTTTCTATATTCGAACTCTCATTACGGGCCTTGAACAAAAAACTAGAAAAATGATGTCATTTTTTTTTGGGAATACAAAGTTTTTATTGAATTTTTTACATTTTCATTTTTTTAAAATGCGATCAATATTCGGGAACCGAGAAACATTCAACCGAGACTTTTCTCTTGTTCTTCTTGAGAAACTTCTTGAGAAAAATAACGTCACTTCTTTTTGCAATATAAAGTTTTTTTTTTGAATCTATTCATTTTTTTTTTTCATATGAATAAGAATTCGAGAAAAATAAAATTTTCGCGATTTCTTGACATTATTTCCATTTATTGTTTTTAGGCAAATGGAAAAAGAATTTTTCCAGATTTTTGTTTTGACTTGATTCATTCATTATGAATAATTTTTGATTTTTTACATTTTAATGTCAGTGGAAAAAAGTGGAATTTTCTTGATTTTTTTAAATTATTTTAATTCATTTTCGAACATGAACAGAATAACGATTTTTTCAAATTTGTATTTATATATATTTTTTTGATTTATTAAATCTAAATTTAAGAAAAAAACGTTCAATTTTTATGTCCCGTCGATGTTGAATAATATTTTTCGTTCTGGACCAGGTCGTCGGCACAGCTAGTGCAATCTAATTAACATTTTTTATTTATTTGTTTTTTTTTCTTCGTGGGATTTTTTCCGTGATTCATTGAAAATGTTTAAAACGTCAGGTGCTGATAACCGGGCCGGCTGAGACGCCTTACGCGAACGGTTGTTTCGAATTCGACGTGTATTTTCCGCCTGATTATCCGAACAGTCCAATGATGATTAACCTCGAGACAACGGGCCGGCACTCGGTCCGTTTCAATCCGAATCTTTACAACGACGGTAAAGTCTGTCTCAGTGTTTTGAACACGTGGCAAGGTCGTCCTGAAGAAAAGTGGAACGCTCACACGAGCAGTTTTCTCCAGGTAAATGAACGATCGAAATCGTGGGTTGAAAATTACGACAAAGTGGCAATAATTTTTTTTTAACAATTTTTCCTTTTTCTCCCTATATTTCAGGTTTTAGTTTCGATACAGTCGTTGATTTTGGTACCTGAACCATACTTCAACGAGCCGGGCTACGAACGATCACGGGGCACACCCGCCGGAGCTCAATCTAGTCAAGAGTACAACGCCAATATTTGCCAGGCTACTGTAAAATGGGCAATGCTCGACCAAATTAAAAATCCCTGCCCCTGTTTTAAGGAGGTATGATCACTCGCACAAATCCATCATAATTATAACTTTTTATTTCGTCAGTTTTACCATCCCAAAGACTTTCCCTCCATCAATAATTATCAAGGACATTTAATTACTCGTAAAAATCGCCTTCGCGGAAAGATTATCAAAATATTTATAAAATTAGATCGTGGAAAGCCTTTCCCAATCAAATATTTATTCCTGTATCTCTCCAGGTAATACACACTCACTTCTGGATCAAACGCCACGAGATAATTGCACAGCTGCAAGGCTGGATAATGGAGATGGAGTTGCACGGATCGGATCGCCGATGTTCGCGCATCTCGATAAACGCTTTCGCCCTAAGAGTGAGTTAACTACCACAAAAAAAACCGAAATTCATTTATTACGAAAAAAAAAAAAAATAGAAAAAGTGTTGAAATTTTTCATTTCCAGAAAAATTTCCAATAATTTTCATTTTCCATTATAGTTTCCAAAAAAATGTCCATTTTTCATTGGGATTTCCAAAAATGTCTATTTTCCATTGAAATTTCAATTTGATATTACGATTTTCAAAAAAATTTCCATTTTCCATTACGATTTCTAAAATAATAAAATTTTCCATTGAAATTAGCAAAAAATTTAGACGTTCCATTAAGATTCGCAAAAAACTTCCATTTTGCATGAAAATAAAAAGAAAAAATGTTCAGAAAAAATCTAAAGTGTTATTTCCGGTGGGCTGTTAACAGAGATACTTCAGGTTACTCAGAGAAGAGTTGAGTAAGTTGCCAACTCCGGAGGGACTGGAGGATCTGGTGGAGCCGTTGCCTTCGCCAAGTTCGCCATTGGAATTGTCGGAGCTGTCGGGTCCGCCAAGCTCGCCGCCGTCGAGCGGCATGGGGGTTGGAGTGTCAACGTCGCCGATTGTGAGTGGCAGTAATGGGTCGAGCAGCGTGGTAGTCCAAGCAGTGAGTAACGCGAGTGCGAGCAGTAATCACGTGCACCACGAGATCGACACTGACGTCGAGATGGAAAAGATGGTCTCGAAAGTTTGTGAATAGCTAATGGAAGTTAATAGGGATTGTTGGACATTTTGAAAAGTCTATTGTTAGTGTTATGATGAACAATGACCGAGACGTAACGAGATAAGTAAGAAAAACAAATACAAAACAAGACAAAACGCGAAAAGAGTGAGAAAGTGCAAGAGCGCGAGCGAGTAAGGGGGAGAAAATGGAGAGAAGAAGAAAAAAATGGAAAAGGAAAGAAAAAACAAAACGCATAAACGACGAATCTGCTTCGACTTCGAAAAGCTGCCAAGAGCGACGAGTGTCAGTGTGTGTGTGTGTGTGTGAGAGTGTGATTCTGGTTGTGTGTTGGTGTGCCGAGTGTGTGTGTGGCCCCGGCTGGGGAATAGAGGCACGTGGACGACGGTCAAGTGGCTATTTCTTGCTTTCCCTTCAAACTTTCCACTCGGGATTCGATTCGAGGAAAATAATTGACACGCATCGCCAGCGACCGACCCAATTGAACAAATTTTGTCGTCACCTATTAAATTACGAACAATCCTCATTATTGCCGATTTAATATCGATCGATACTCCTGGCTCTTCCCACCAGGGCCTCGAATTCGAACCCACAAAAAAAACAAACGTTTTTCCTTTGACCAAAAGGATTTTTAAACGAGGCAATGAATGCGAGTTTCTCTATCTCATAGAAACTTTTCCGCTGCTGCTGCTGCTGCTATACTAAATGTACACTGCATTCTACCATGTACTACTATAAGTACCGATTGTTAGTCCATATTTATTATACATGTTCTTCGTTTGTGTAGTTAGCGTCCCAGGCTCCCCCTCACATACGAATGCGACTGAATTTCATGGAGAGAAAACGAGCGAGAGAGAAAGAAATAACGAATGAACGAATGAGCCTGCAAAATGAGTACGAAAAGTGGAGAAAAGTAATTGTAGAAAAGAAAATAATTGATGGAGAACGATCAAGTTATTTTATCGCGTAGGAACGACTTTTCTCGAGTCTTATCCCGCCGAGAAATAATCACTAAATACAAACAGCAACCACCGCCACTCTTCGTAACTGTAAGAACTCATTAGCACACAGTAATTTCATATGAATTGACCGTACAAACTAATAAACATAAATTTACTTTGTTTTCAATTGAATCTCCACGATTTCGCTCCCTGCCTCGTGACCCAGCCTCGGCATCTCTATTCCCCTCAACGATCCCCCCAACCCCTCAAATCTGAAAGTACCCCCGACGCTCATTACATTTTTCTACTTTTTTTCTCGTTATAAAAATCCAAACTTCACGTTAATATCGATCGTTATGCTCCGCACGTCGAGGCTCGGCCGAAAACTTGTTTCCCATTAAATTCCTGCGTAGAAAACGTTCGGAACTTGCGAACATCAATTTTCACAAAAAAAAAAGATAAAATGAAAATTTTCTCTTTTTTTTTTCAATTTCTCCGAAACAGCAAGTAAAGGATTTTCGAATTTTCACAAAAAAAATTTCGTGACAAATCGTAAATGCCAGAGTTGAAAAATTTCTCCGGCATCACGATCGTCGAAAATGAATGTTTGCGAGACTCTACAGAGTTGGAGCTTTGTGAGAATGAAAAAAAAGTCGTCAGTCCCTGAAAATGAGTTGAAAAATCTTTTCGGCCGAAACCTCAAGCGCAAGCCATGGTGAATGCTGAAAAAAGCGTCACAAAAAGCAGGAATTGATAAGGTATCAACGCGGAGTGATAAGCAACCAATAGCGAAGACTTAGGATTTAGAAATTGAGCCAAAAAGCCCAAGAGTTCGGAATCATCTGAGTTGTGGCTGTAAAAAAAAAAAAAAAAAAAAAAAAGAAGCAGCAGAAGAGCCAGAGAAAAATGCTCGCTCTCTTGTTTCCATTAGCCTCATTGAGTTTGTTTCCGGTTTTCATCGTTTTATACAAAGCCCTGTGGACTTTATAGAAATTATGGTTTTTTATGGCTCAACAAGAATGACGCAATCCGAAGGGGAGTTTGTTATTCGACGGTGTAAATGAGAGGATCGAAAAATGTTTTGTGCAAGGAGAGGCTCCCCTTTCGTTATGAACAAATGGGGTATATGCTGTAGATAGCATGCCTGTGTGTAAATGAATTTTAGTTCGTGCCGGGTCGAGTGTACAAAATATATTAGAAGCGAATGAAAAATAGAAGAAAAAACAAAACATTTGACGAACAAGCGCGCTCGGTGGTAATTTAAGTGTAAATAATTGCCAATAAGTAAACATATATCTCTTTGTAAATCCAGGACGATTGCGAAACGATCCTCTGCAAAAGGATTACATTATTTTCCTCCTTGTTTCTTTATAGACGCTATAGGCATGCGCGATTCTCTACTCGAGAGTTTATGTTGAACAAAATCTACCATTAGCACGCATTCAAATTACGCATGGGATAAACAAAAACAAAATGTCGATAGTTATTTATAATAAACGATTATTACCATGCAACGAAAATTCTCTCAATTCTTGTCCTGGAAAGATTAAAAAATCCAAAAAATCTAAGATTTTCGGAAAAATTTGAAAGTTCATGAAATTTTGACCGTTCGACCGATTTTCCCTAAATTCAATACCGACCTTCCTATCATGATAGTCTATTTATAAAAAAAAAATTACAGATAAATCTTGAAATTTGCGCAAGTTAGAGCGAGTACGATCTTTTTTGAAAATTTCAAAATGCCATAGAATTCGTGCTTTCCTATCGATTCCAACGAAATTTCCAAAGAACAAAGAGCCGATGTGGACTAACATCTGTGCAAAACGGGAGCTCTGTAACTCAAACCGTTCTCGAGTTACAAACGTTTGAATTTTATAGCCCCAGGCATACACACATACGCATACACATCCGGATATTTTTTCTAGATATGATTTTTCGACGTCCTTGGGACATTTTGAGAACATTGACATTGAAAACTCGTAAAAAAAACATTTCACCGTCACACAGCTTTTTCTATGAGGAAGCAAAACAAGTCATTTTCATGGTTTTTTGCAGAAAAATCTGTTGTCCGCAAAAAAATTTCCATTGTCTATCATCTCGGGCCGAAAAAAAAACTCAAAAGTGCGACAACGTTGGGCCAATTATTACTTTTCCAATTTTCAGTTCCATTGCCAAATATTTCGACCTCCCGGACAACACGAAGACATTGTGAAGATTTTTCTTTGTATAGAAAAATAAAATTAATCAAATTTAGCAAAGTTTCGGTATTTCGCGATCTTCGTAAGCAATTCGAGGCGTTGAGACAGCACGACGAATCGCGTAATATTCCGGTTGTTGCTTTCGTTGCTGCCCCCATAGGATCATTAAATAAAATTTACCGTGAGTTTCTCTCCATTCGAGTCTCCCTCATTGACCCAGTCTCAGCATCGAAATTCGAGGCTCACGTGGAATCCGCCATTTTGCTTTTATAATTGTCATTGATTTATTTTCATTGTTGTTGTTTTCGTTTTCGATGAAAAATCAAGCAAAACGCTATTCCTAGAGGTGCCTCTTGAGTCAATTTGATCTGACAACTTTTGGTTATTTTCTGCGGATACGATTTTTGTAGCAAATTATGCAAATTTTATGGCCCTAAATTTATTTTTCGACGAAAACGAAATGAAACTGCTAAAAAGATTCATTGCCAAATAATCAGCGACGGAAAATTGTTAGGGTCAGGATGAACCAGTTATGTAGCGAAAAAATTGGTGATGAATTTTGCAACATTTCATCGTTCAAGTGTTTTGCAAGAAGAAACAATTAAAAAAGTCTTATCTTCGTGGACCAGGAGCGGGTCGAATAAAAGAGAGAAACGCTGGCCAGCTGTGTGTGGTTCTCCGTGGGAAAAAGAGAAGCTGATAAATGCAAAGAACGAGAAAGAGATCGCGAAGGCATTGAGAATGTTTACGAGAAAAGTTAGCACATGCAAATTGGTTATGTTCGCGGAATTGGCCGAAATGCGTTTTGTTACCGCCCACGGTAACACGAGCAGCTTGCTGAAAGACCAAAGTATGATAAACCCATTTGAAAGTTCTACAAGGCTTCGTTATATTCGTTATTATACATGTCCTATGCACGCGCATACACACATCGCTACAACACGTTCGTTTTACGATTCTGCCGCTTCCTTTTGTTTTGCTATTCCCTCACTAGTACGCTGTACGTCCGCGAGAGGCGTGCTCGGCGTACCGTCGGGATTAATTCTGCCCCCATGTTATTTTGCTTCGTGTGCGCACCGCCCCGGTGACGTTAAATTATTATAACGTCCTCGTGTATCCTCCGAACACGCTGAGAAATTTCATCAACGGGTACACCATTCTCAGGATAACTGCCAAGAGCAAGGCCAAAGGTAACATTTGACCAACGTTACCCAACTTATATCTTCTCAATAAACCGCCCGAGTCAATGTTATTTGTTTGACCAAACTATCGTGACTTTGACGCGTAGTTTCGTCCCTCCAAAACTGTCGACCTTATTATTTGTTTCCATGAACTGTCAATTGCGTTGGTTCGAGGGACATAACTAAAAAAAAAACAACGAAAATAAGGAAAAATAGAGTTGTTGTTTTTCTCGCGCCCTTCGCCTCGTCTCGCTTTCTCCCACTCACCGCGGTCTATCATTATGAATCGGTGAATGATGACCACCGCGTTACGCGACATCACGTACGGCCATAATGAACCCTTTTCCCGAACCAGAGAGTCTCGTATTCCACGCTCGTACCATAAGGGAGACGGAAATAAGGAGACCCAGCGGGGAAACGAGTCTCTGATAATTAATAACGTGTATTCCACACTCTCCACTGTCCTGGAAGAGCTTGCACGTTCTTCCACGCTTCTATAAGCTTCGCGCCACGCTTTTCCCTCCTGCCAACCAGTCAAAATATATATCTATATAGAGGACGTCCTCAGCTCACTCGTTAGCTTTGTACTCCAATGCTCCTTGACAACGGATTACTCGCTTTGAAGGTTCAATCGTGCACATGAAAACACGGAATCTCTAAATGAGTCTTTCTCATAATTCTTTTATTTTTATCGCTGCTCCGGACGCTCGGAAATTATTATGATTCCCGTTTGAAAATTGCTCTCCATAGCTTTCAGATACTTATGGCACTGCACGGCTCGCCCAACCAACTCCCAAACTCAGTTTCGAGTTTATTATCTAACGGTAAACTAACGACGATACCTGATTGGCTGGGGTAACTGTTTCCATGATATACAAGGTATTCTCCTCGGGGAGCCATCTCCAAGGATATTCGTAATTCCGAAACGCGCTCATAATGCCTCAGAGGCCGCGAGGGAAAACGCGTACGTGAGTCCGCAGCGAATGTGCATCGTTTGCTTCTCGGATAATCGATTAGAATTATCTTCTTAACCGTGATTGATAAATATTTTGGAAAATTATGAAAAATTACAGTTTTTCAAAATGCCAAAAATCGTAAAATTAAAATATTTTGAAATTTTTTTATTTCTCGAGAATAATCGATCGATATGTTTGAAAATAATGAAATTTCTGTTTTTGGGAATTGAAAAAAATCGTACCACCAGAATATTTTTGAAAAAATTGGATTTTTTTTCCAAACTCAAATTTATCGAAATACTGAATATCGAAAAACTTGAATATTTTTTAAAAAATAGCATAAATAATTGGATTTTTTTCTTCTCAAGAACAATCGGTCGATATTATTGAAAATAATGTAATTTCTGTTTTGAAAAATATGATAAATCGTAAAACGAAAATATTTTTGAAAAAAAAAATAAATTTTCTTGAAAATTATGAAAAATTCGAGTTTTCCGAGACTTTGCAGATCCTAGAAGTAAAATATTTTCTCAAAAATCGGATAAACGATTGGATTTTTTATCTCAAAAATGATCGATCGCTTTTTTTCTCAAAAATGATGAAATTTCTGTTTTCGAAAATGTCGAAAAATCGAATAACTAAAGTCTTTTATAACGAATGAAGATTTGCGTAGGTAGGAAAATAGGGAAAGAGAATATTCCTGAGGGAAATAAAAATCGGATTGGAGGAGCGTTTGGCTTTGGCAATTTGTCGAGTGTCGTCGGTCCGGCGCTTAATCCGGTCTCAAGTTTTCGCTTTCTCGTTGATCCTCTTTAACCACCGAGAGAATTATCATTTTCTCGCGATTTATTCACCAGTTTTCGTTGATTTTGTCTGCTCTCATTCGTTCCTGAAAATTTAGCTAGGAAAACAGTGTTTCGAGCGATGTCAACCGGCTTGCCTTTGCGCCTTAAGCCCGACGATCTCCGCTCCATGGTAAGCTCGACGATAATGGGCTGCTTGTTTGATGCCGCAGGAAATTTAGAGCTGAAGCTTTCAACCATCTTTCGCTCTCGGCTCCTCATTTTTCTCGTCCATGCACATGGATGGAGTAGGAGCGCATCGTTTTCATCATCCATCGGTTTTGATCAGACGAACATTAAGGACGTCACGTGAAAGACTGGTCGTTTCTCAGGGCCGCTGTAAAATCGACACTGTCATTCAAATCGTTCGCATTAGGTATGCAGAGTATTCCATTCTCCTATTAAATCGAACCACTTGCATTTGAGTAATTCTATTATAAATAAAATCAAATAAAAAATCCAAAAAAAACATGAAAATGTTTTTCAATGAAAAATGAAAACTTTTGCTAAAAATTACGAAAAATTAGAATTTTTTTTAGTAAACTTCTGGAAAAGCTAGAAAATTTGAAATGCGAAGAAAAATAAATTTCCAAAATTATATCTTTTTGCCAAAAAAAGACGAAAAATTGCAACTTTTTTCTTTATAAAAACTAAAACAAAACTTGAAATTCGTAAAAAAAAAATAGAAAATGAAAACTTTCCGCTACAAAATGACGAAAAATTAGAATAAAATTGAATAAATATCTAGAAAAAGTAAAAAACTTGCAACTCGAAAAAGTAATTGAAAAAATGAAAAGTACAAGAATTAGAAAAAAATGATTATCAACTTCCACGTACGAATGACTCACGAAATTTTAAAAATAATCTCTACCGTTCTCCTGATTGGAGTTCGTAAGAATTTTCTTCGGACTGCGAAGTTGAGAGGAATAAATTTCATAGAAATGAGAATGATGATTTTTTCAATGTTTTTTTCATTAAACGTTTTTGAACTTATTTGATGTTGGAAATTTTCCAATTATTCGAAAAAAAAGCAATTTATTCGTGATATTATATTTAAAAAAAGTTGGCATCGCGTTCCATGGGGCATGTCTGGCCTTGTAAAGATGCTGAGGAATATTCACTGAAGATAATTTGTAAGGTATGTATACGAGAAGGGGTCGAATCGAGTGAAAACGATAAAAGTAGATTGGTCAATCGAAGAAGAGGCAAGAGACTCAGTACTCTTGTCTCCTCGCCTTCTCTTAAGTTTTCTTTTACCTCGTTCGTGTTTTTTGTTTCTTTTACTTCATTTTCGTCGAGAGGCGGACGGGCAAAGAAATTTAATATTCGTCGTTGCTCTCCGCACCACCCGCCTCTATGTATTTCATGTACATATTGACTTTGTACATCCATATATACTCAGACCCTGTACATATATGCTATATTACATATATTAAGGTCCCTGTTTGTTTGAGACTTCATTGGGATCCTCCCTGCGTCAGATTTACGTTGAATTTGATACCCCGAGAGAAAATGTTTTGCAACCTCTCGCTGCTCAACATTTTCCAACCGCGATCAATCGATTTCGAAAAATCGACGACCTACGACGATCTGAAATTTCAGGCACGAGGGAAATCGTGTGATGAACGTTGAGCTGATGGGTGTGTGCATTTTTTACATGATCTTTTGAGTCGCGACGATCAGGAAAGCTTCGTCATAGTTTTTGCCTTTTTTTTGACGATATTTTTTCGAATTTTCTCGCTAATTTCAATATTCTCATCCGGGCTGATGGAAGTTTCATTTGCTTGAGTGATTTCGAGGCAAATTTTTCGTTAGCAAGGAAAATTCACTCGTCGTTTGAGTTGATGGGGTTTTTATGCTAAACAAACAAAATTTGAGGAGCTCGTTGAAGAAAAATGAATAGAATCAGCGAATGGAAAGAGTATCGCGAGATCGCAGAATCGATTTTATTCCCTCAGAGAACTTTGTGTTCTCCGGGAAGGATTGGAATCGAACAAAAGTTATCCACCTGTGAATTACGCGAACGATCGGTCAATTTTACCCTTATACGTCACTGTCTATTGAAACCTGCAGTTCCGAACCCTATTAACTTTTCTCAGAATGAGCCTTGTTCTCTCCACGGTATGATCCCTTGCTGGCAGAATCTGTCGAAACTTTTTCAACCTCAATAACGAAATATTGCAATTTTTCGCGTCTCTATCCCAAAGATCCTGCTGCTCCCGAATCAAACGATTGCAACGATGTCTGAAGTTTCTTAAACGCCTCTATTAAAAAATTGAATAAATAAATAAATAAATAAATAAATAAATGAATAAATAAATAAATAAATGAATAAATAAATAAATAAATAAATAAATAAATAAATAAATAAATAAATAAACGAATGAATGAATGAATGAATGAATGAATGAATGAATGAATAAATAAATAAATAAAATGATTTTTGAAATGTAAATTGAAAATTTGAATAGATATTTACGAAAGAGTGGAGATTCGATGGTCAGTTTGATCGTTTGCAGTCACGTGCCGTCCGCACGTGAGGGAACTAACGAGCCGTCACTCACGTAATCGAGAGTACAACGACCGCGTAATTACGTGCTTTCCTACAAATTGTAGAGGACACTCTCATTCGGGTATATAATCTGCTGTAACGTGGAAAAGCATGTCCAATGCTAATTGAGGCAATTTGCTTCGGTCCACCTGAAGAGTCCTCCGTTTTTTGCAATCACTGCCTTGCATAAACAAACTTGTTCAGAGGTCAAATACTCATAAGCAAACAACCAATATTTTCCTCTCGGTTTTCCCAAAGATTCGAGCAGCATAGGATCGAACTAATCGAAATTATTCCCCAGTCTGACGCTCATCATCCACCAATGTTTTCTATCGAAACGATACAAAGTGAAGAAAACTCGAAATTTTTTATTGTTCACTCGCAAAATTCGAGCTTGCGAAAAAATCGACTAAACAAATTAATCGAATTTTGACTAAAAATCGTAAAAATTTCATGTTCCTCAAGTTGGTCCGGTCAGGATACAACGGAGAAAATAATAATTAATCTAATTTCATTAAATAATATTCAATTTAATCAAATAATTAATGCGTTTTTTTTTTCAACTTTTTCAAACACATTCGATTTTCAAATGCCAGAGAACGCCCTCCCACTATTTATCACAAAATCTGTTTGAAAATTAGTCGTTTAAAAAAAAACAAAATAAATTTGTTTTCGTTGTATTTCGACAATGCGAACTCCAACGACGTAAAATTTCGTTTTTTAATAAATGATCAGCATTATAAATGTTACAACAGACCGTGGATTTATGTGTCGGAGGAAACGACAAAATTGATCATTATTTTCTTTATTTCAATGGCAAAAAAAAGGATGAATGGTTTTCTGCAAAGATTAGAAAGCTCCGTGCCATGGCTCCAGCGAAATGAAACAGGCGGAACGTCAATAGGCAGAAAGTATATGAAAACCTCTCTATATGTATTTATTCAATAACCATTAAGTGGCTGGGTATTTGTGTGTCGACATGGGGATGAGGTTTGAGAGGCCATGAAAGGATTAACAGTGGCTCGGTTTGCCTTGGTCGTCAAAACAAAAGGCTCGACTGGGAACATTGTGAAAAAAGGAGAAATTAATATGAGAGAAAAAAGGAAACGAAGCGCGCTCGGTGTTGAAAGCTTTTTCGGTTGTTTGTAATCGTCGCTCGCGCGCATGGAAATTCCAGGTGCGCTCTATGGCTCGTCTTGCTTATGTCCAAATGAAAATTCGTACGAGCCTTTTTTTCTTTCAGCCTCAATGCAGCTCCGCCGACGTTGAACGCGCGCATTAATTGTACACTCCGCGCTACTACCGACCTCACCAGTCTCGCCTATTTTTGTGGTTCCCGTAAATTTCCCTCGTCCTCGACGCTCCCCCTATGCACAGACAAATTATTTTCTATTTTATATTTTTTCCAACGCTCAAACGAACACGTGTTACGTGTACAAGACTCCTTTTTTCCCATTACCCTTTTTCGAGATTCCCCATAAACTCTCTTAATATCGAAAAACTCAAAAAACACTCAGATTCTATATATTTTCATGAAAATTTCACCAATTTTTCAAATAATAGCACAAACATTTTGTGCAGTCCTCAAAATACCTCAAAATCCACTATTTTCGAAACCGTTTACTCTTTTTATACCGAAAAACCCAAATAACGAGATTTTATAGATTTTCATCAAAATTTCACCGATTTTTTAAATAATTATTTTTAAATTACGTGCCATTTTGAAAATAACAAAAAATCCATCGTTTCCAAAACTCATAAACTCTATTAATATCGAATAATTAAAAAAAAAAACACCAGTTTTCATACATATTTATCAAAATTTCACGGATTTTTCAAAAAATAGATCAGGAATTCCGTGCAATTTTGAAAATACGTCGAAATCCAATATTTTCAAAAATTTCGCTGATTTTTCAAAAAATAGCTCAAGAATTTCGTGCAGTTATGAAGGTTCGTAAAAATGCATCATTATCAAAACCATAAAGTCTCTTAATACGGAAAACTTGAAAGAAAAAATTTAAAAAAATGTATATCTTCATCAAAATAGCACGGATTTAAAAAAAAACTCAGAAATTTCGTCCAATTTTGAAAATTCCTAAAAATCCGGGGTTTTCAAAATCAAGGAAAGAAGTTTTGAAAATTTGCAAAAACGCGCAATCATCATGTGAAAAAAAAACGGTCGTTACGGAAATATATATCAGAAAAAAAAAAAATATTTGTAAAACGTTGAGGTATTTTTATTTTTATTTTTTTTTTTCATCGTGGCTACGGAATGTTTGGAATTTTTAGTCTGCCATCGGGTCCATTTTCATGGCAAACATGCAGAGCGTTATTTTCAGTCGGAATTTTCAAGTAGAAATATGCACCGCAGGTGGTGCACAGGGTGTGCCATGAATGAGAAGATTTTCGGAGCAATAATTCGTTGCAAACAGGTTGGGTAACTTAACTGGATATATTTTTCCAGTACAACGAAAAGTCTTGGTCCTGGATCGTGTCGAGAAATGTGTAATTCGTAACGAAGCAGCTTAAGCGTGAAAACAAAAAAAACCTTAAGGTGATGGATCAGTCAGTCTGACCTCGAATTTTCGAAAAGAAATTTCTTCGACGTCGTTCGACTAATCGGATAAAAATATCTCCGTCAGTGTACGAAGGACGATGGAAAAGAATGCATGAAAATATTCGATTTCGAGCGAAAAAATGCAATGTTTAGTTTTGCTTTTGTATATGCCTCGTAATTTCGGTCAGTGCTTAAAAATAGTTGGACTGTGGAACGCTAAGCATTGGGATGCTGAGGTCTGCGGAGAATAAAGAGTTCGAGGCATCATCGTCGAAATCTCTTCTCGAGTAAAAGAGTGCAGTCAGTATCCATACGCATATATCGATGTATGTCTGAGAGATGCAGTTGCTCGGTTGCTTTTCAAAGAGATTTCAAGCGTTGCTATAGATTCAGTGCTGTGGTATAGCTCGGAGGGTTTTTCCTTGGCTCCGACATGAGCGACGACGAGTCACTCTATGAAAAGCAAGCAAAGCAGAATGAGGAGGATTTTGCTGTCCGTTGGAACGTGGGGTGACCTTTCAAAATGGTGACGGTTGGGGCGTCTCTGAAGCGACAACGAAAGTCTCCTGAGCGACGCAGAAAAAAAGAGCGGAAAGTCGTATGTCGACGAGAACATCGAAACGAGAGTTCAATGGATTAAAATATGTGTGTGGGTGTGTTGCCTGAGCTCTCGTGGCGAAAGCTGAGTGGTTGATTCTTGCAGAGATCCTCCCGAATTCCACGTCCCTTGACTTCGCCTATAAAGTTTCGAGACCCCGGGATACCTGACAAATATTCCGTGTTCGAGAACTTGAAAAAAAAAAAAACAAAAAAAAAAAAATGCTATTTTCCAGGAGGTTATTTTTTTTTTTTTTTTTCGACCAAGTCTTGTGTGACGTTCGACCTAATCGATCTCCCAGAGACTGCGATTTATTGATGGTTATCAGAAAAATTCCATGGGCTCGTCGAAATGAATTGTCGAAATACTGAGAATTTTTTTTCTAGAGCGTCTTCGAATGGCCATGGAGACTCGAGGTAATGGATTTTCTGTCGAGTATGTATTCGCCTATTTCGATACAAATTTTCATGGCAAAATATGAAATATTTATAAAGTTGTGTGCGCCTTTATGGCGAGGTGGAAAAAAAAATCTTTTTTAGATTTTCGAGGCCTGGAGAGTGTTTTTTTTTAATGCGTAGATTTTTGACGATGATCGATTTTTCCCCCTGCGTTTGCCACAGGCTCCGAGATTTCTTCACTCCGATCGATCAAAGCCTGTAGAAATATATCCCTTGCGGAAATTCCAGCCTGTCCTCAAGGTGGCTGATCCATGCAAAGTGACCAAATAACAGTTTTCTATGGGATTTTCCTTTGAGGACTCGTGCGAGTATCGAAAATCCGAAAATTTCATGTTTTTTATTTACCAACAAATATTTATAATAAGAAAGAAAAAAAATACGAATAAAATATCGAAAAATACGCGACTGTGGCTTATTATAGATCGCCAAGCCTGGGGAAGGCTCTTTGGCAGGTTTTTAAATATTGCAAAGTGGTAATAAGCTGGGGCCCCTCCATTTTTAATGAATCGACGTTTTTCATCGGGAATATGAAGATTCGAGCAACCAATGACCCAGGATGGAGTTAAGCTGTACATACGAGTTTATATAAAGTTACATATGTACCGAATACTTATCTTATGTACGGAGAGAGCATTGGTAAGTAATACTGAAGATTCGTCGTTGGCTAACGCTTGGGACTATTACCAGGTCAAAGGTAGACGGATCGTTATGGTTATACATAGGCATATTCCGGATATAAATAACCCTCGCGATGCTCGGGACTAAATAAGGCAGCCCTAAATCCACTGCAGAAAAACAAAACGGTAGCTCGTACGTAAATCGCCATTATTTTTGCATCAGTAGATTCAGATCCCCCTCGTCTTCACAAAAATACAACGACACGTTGAAAAAGAAAGAAAAAAACAACCAAAGAGACTGAAACTTGTCTCAGGCCTGGAAGTTTTGTGCCTACAATTTTTCTCACGTCACGATGAAAAAAATACAATTAATTATCATTTAAAATCGAATATTGTTTCAAAATAACTTTCAAATTAAATTAATCTCGATCATTCATTTAATATAGAAAAATTAATAAAAAAAAATTCGTTTTAGATGAAATTTTTTAAAATAAATAACTCCAATAAATAAGGAAATCAAGAAATAATTTTTTAATAAGTTGTATAAAATATTTCATTGGAAATGAAATTTTATTTGCTTATAAAAAGATGTTTTTTTTTTTAATAAATAAATTTGATTATATTAAAGATTCGTAATTAACGTTGCTGATGACTTTGACCATGACAATGACATTCACGATGTCGCACTGTGAAAACAATGAGAATATTTATAACTTTATTGGTGTGACTGCATTGAGCATAAGAAATGAAAATTTTATTAGTCTCGAACTTTGATTTATTCATCACAAACTTAATTTTATTCGTTCATAGAGAAATAATTTCAAATAAATTATTAAAAATATTCAATTGGAAATGAAATTTTATTCGTTTATCGATTAGCCTAAAATTTAGCAAGATCGATAAAAACTCGAAATTAGTTTTTGTTTGTACATTATTTTCTCATCTTGATGATAAAAGTTTAGGTAGCAAGCAGCGGAACTCGAACAAGCCATTTATTAATGAAGTCGTGGATTGAACGGACATGTAAAACGTTAAAGTTAGCGAGTTTTATAATATCCGTGGATTGTAAAGCGTTCAGGAGGTATTTACAGTAATTGGTTTATGATGGAAAATGTGAATTCTACAATCCATTATCCACACAGTATTGGCATTTTGCTAATATTACGTTTTTTTTTTTTTTACACAATGAGACAAACGATGCAAGTTGTTAGCATATTTATGAGGCGAAAAGCTCACTCTATATCTGCGATTATCGAGAGACCCTTTACAAATGATTTAAAAACTTTTTCCATGAATTACAAATGTGCAACACAATATGATGAAAATTTAATCAAATTTGGTCATAATATTCTTTAGCATCAAATACAATGAGACAAATTTTTTTCTATTTTTCGTCTTCATAGTTGCCGAGTAATTTGAGTTTACAATATGCTAAAGATAGACCTATATACATTGTCTGAATTGCATGCATGTCAGCTCTAGTATTCAATGACTCGAAAACTATGTTGAACATTTTTTTTGTTTTAATTTGCATTTTCATATTTAATAATAAAGAGTATGCTCACAAAATTTCATAAAATTCTAATAATTTCGAATTTTCCTATGAATTTTTGCTTATAGGAAAGTTGGCATTTTTAAATTTCACCAACGTGAGCTCAAAAACTCGATGGATAAAATAATCGAACGGATGGATTATGCCACGCGAGGAATATTATTGAATAATTGGAAAAAAATGAAAATTAGGTTGAAATTTATTTCAAAATTATTTAAAATAAGGTTGCAACAAGGTGGACGCGAGTATATCCTTGAACGATCCAATATCCAGTCGGAACGATGAGGGCTTTGACGGAAGTTGGAAAGTTCCGTCAATCTATTTACCAAAGTTCGATGATAGATTCGCTTCGAAACACATCGATACACGAATCAGAGTGTGGTTTATGTGCATCCTCCTGCTCCGTTTTGTCACATTTCTGAGCTCCCAAGCGAAAGCATACAAACAGACAAGTGCGACGAAGCCAGAGAGGGAGAGAGAGAATCGTGCAAGTTACAAGGTGCTGGCAGATCCTTCTGGATTGACGAGCTCCTGCAACGTAATGACTAGCGCGTTCACGAGTACCTCCGGTTGCCAAAGTTATTTATCGCGCATGCACTGAATTGATTTCGCTCTCCCTGTACTCGGCACATACAATTTTCTTTCATTCTCAAAAATCGAAACACCACGACCATTCCGATTACTAGGCAGCCCTTCGCTACATTAACTTCCACGTAAATCGACGCAAAATTCAAATTAATGAGTAAAACTTCATTAATTCTATTTTTTTTAATCAAATAATTTGAAATTAATCGAATTAATTTATCCAAAATATTTTTAGCCTTCTAGTTTTATTTTTGTTAGAATTCTTTTTAAATGAATCGCCTTCAAATTCTTCAACAAAATTCATTTTAATTAATTCATTAAAATTTTTAAATTAACTCAATTTTGATAAATATATATAAAATATTTCTAGGCTTTTAGTTCGATTTTCCGAAAGTTGCTTTAAAATCAATAGCCTCAACATAGATCGATGAACTTAATTTTTATTAATTCAATAAATTTTAATCAATTTATAAAAAAATATTTTCAGTCTTTTAGTTCCATTTTCCGAGAATTGCTTCAAAATTCATTGAAATTCATTAATTAACTCGATTTTAATGAATTTATAAAAAAATATTTTTAGGCTGTCAGTTTGATTTCCCGAAAATAGCTTTAAAATTGATCGATTTAATGTTTTAATGAATTCATTCAAATTTATTAATTAACTCAAATTTAATGAATTTATATAAAAAATTTCGAGGCTTTCAGTTCGATTTTTCGAATATTCCTTTAGAATGAGTCGCCTTAAAAGTGATCAATGAACTTAATTTTAATGAATTCATTCAAATTTATTAATTAACAAAATTTCAAATTTTTATACAATATTTTCGTTCGATTTTCCAAAAATTGCTTTAAAAATCAATCGACAAACTTAATTTAAATAAATTCATTGAAATTTACTTAATTTTTGTTAAATATTGTAAACACATTGATTCTACGAGTGGAAACAAACGAAATTCAATATCTTACTGCCGCCGGTCGTTGCAATGTCAAGATCCCGGTGTGCCTAATTCGACAGGGAACCATAATTTTCTTCGATATTAATATGCTGCATAGTATGTGGGTAAAATCGATATTGGAATGCTGCCTGTAAGCTATGTGGGCTGCTTTACATGTTGAAGCAATTTCCCATGAACAAGAGGGGGTGAGAATAAGCCACAATACATTAGCCACCAGGTGTGTATTGTCGCAAGGTGATAATCGTCCGACGTTACTATGGGATCAGAATGTCCGTTGACATTTATGATGACGATAACGTAGACTGAATCAAATCACCGGAGCTCGGTGATAACATTGTTCTCAAAATTGATAGCGAATAATGTGAGCAAATGAATGAATTTTCACTGGCGGAGAAATCGACAACAATCCATCCGAGTGGTTCGATTCAATTTTCAATAAGAATTTCATGTTTGATGTAAACAAACAAAAAAATGATTTCATGAAAATTGAACGAAATTTTTTTTGCACATCGAGCTCGCGACGCTCTCGATGAAATAAATTCATGAATTTATCTTTTCCGGAAGTTCGTCTTGCTGCCGCGCCTCGGCGGATGGGCATTTGAGTGGCCACAGTTTGTTCGACTGCGGGTACACACATGTCACCACCGCAGAGCGTTAATGACAATCATAATAGAAACTCTGCGGTGTAATGTCAACGTGTGGTCGGAGGTTGCTGAATAGCAAGGACTCAGCAGCCCATGATACAGCCGCTTGTGGAGCAGGAGAGTGCGAGAGACCCAGAGAGCATCAGATCGTCTCTGTTTACATTACGGCGATAAATAAACGCAAATGTCCCCAAACGGCGGAGCCTCTCGTCCACATTTGTCTCATAACTATATCCACGCTTTTGTGTACTTCATCACAAGCATAGAGACACGATATCTGTCGCTACCTTTTCGCACGATCATCTCTCTTTTCCATAAAATCGCTAATTGCGAAAAATTTTCACTGGCCTCCTGCTATTTTTCACATATCCGTGTGAATGATGCCCTTGAAATTTGTTACGTCGTAGATTCTCTGTGTCGTAATCGTCTCCCGGGCTCCGGGGAGATTCAATTCTTTTTTATTTCCTTACAAAATCAAATTAGCCCAATTTTTGTCCATTTATTTCGTCCGAGCGTCTACCAATAATTACGAAAATAATTCAAATTTTGAAAAAAATCATGGCCGAATTTCGAATATCTCCAAAGACCAAAACCCGTTTCTCCCAAATCCAGATCCTCAGTTCGCGAAATTAAAAAAACTTCATAAAATAAAAGGTAAAAAAACAAGAATAAAATTTGGTACATAAAATTATTCCAGTTTTTCACGATTTATTTCGTCCGAACGTCCAATAATTACCCCCAAAAATATTCACTGCGTTAATTATTCACGAATTTATTATTAAAAAATAATTATTCATTATTCATTGAATCCTAAAAATCCAGTCAATTTTAGTCGATCGATTGATTTTCTGCATGCCACCAGAGTATATCCTTAAAAGTCGAGACCGCGCAAGCATCCTTCAATAATTACGAGCTCGACTAAAAAAAAGCCACAATTTCATTCGAGAAAACACACTCGAGAAAAAATTCTAAAAAAATTAATATATTTTCATCCTAAATAAAAATCATAGTCTCCATGACAATTCTCTTGGTTTGTTTCTCGAGTCATTCGCGAGTGGTTGGTGTTTTGTTGATGCATGTATGTGAACGCCAGTAGCAGAGCATTAACCACAGAGAGACGTGGTTGGCATGGGAGAGAACTAAGCTCAGGTGGTTCAGCTGCTAGAAGCTCGTGCTGTCTCTCTTTCCCCCAAGGTATGCATTCCTATGTATATATATACATAGACACGTGTGTATATATATATGTATGCGTCACATACATATTGTGTGGGTGGTCCTCGATATATATATATAAATAAATCCCATATCACACACACACACGCACACACACACACACACATATATGTATATATGCGCGCGCGTGTGTGTGTGGGTATATAATAAATACGTGTAGGGTCCGGCGAGTGCCACCCACACACCCCATTGAGAAGAGGGTGGAAAACGCGAGGTATGCGCGCGCTGCAAAAGCACCTTTTGCACGCGCGTCAACACGCCGATATTCACAAAGCTGTGTGGCGATCGCGCGCCAGACCAACAGTACGCGTCGGACTACCAAGCGTTTTAACACGTTTTTCCTTACGTGCTACTATTTTTCTTCGTGTTCATTGAAATTTTGTTGAAGGAATAGGACACGAGAGAGGCTCGTGAAGTTTTGATTTATATCAGAGGGAACTGCGAACGTGTGGTTCCCAGTTGTTTTTAAAAAAATATTTATGGGATTTTGGTAAATGAATTTATTGGAGCGAGGATGATGATCGGCTCGTCGGGTTTTTAATTTTTTTCGTGCGCCGCTGGATCGTCTCCGCTTGCCGAAGGGCGCTCGAACGGTTTTTGGAACATTTGATTTTTTGATTTAAAATTTTGTTTTCATGAAATCCGAGCGCCCTTCCCGACTTTCGTCATGAAAACTCTGCTTTTCAATGCGGAATTAACGTCGTACCCACATGTGCTCGTTCTCACCATAAAGTGACTCCTGGAACAACCTAAGATTTAAGAGTTTTTGTCGTATTGTTGGAATACGCGTACTCTCCTGCTGTCATCCGTACAGTATGGCAAACTACATCCTTTTGCCCTCCATGCTTCGGCTCCTGTTGCTGCTGACGGTCGCCGTCCTTGCTGCCGGTGAGTCTCCTTCTTTCTCGTCACGTTTCTGACGTTTCTCACACACTCTTGGCTGCCTGTGGAAAAGCGAAATTTCTTCGTGTAGGTCGCTCGGCAAGTCGGGCCAAAAAAAAAGAATAAAAATCGTGGCAGATTTTTTTGGTTTTTTTTTTACAATTTCTGGTTATTTTTTTAAACAAATTCGCTTCGATCAGTACGAGACACTCCGAGCCTACCACCTTTATTATTATTCCGCATTTCGGGTCGATCCCCCATCCCATTTCTCTTCCTCCTTCCGCCAACTCGATCCCACGTTTTTCTCAAACTTTTTATTATTTCATCATTTTTATCGATTCAATGAGTATGCGACGGAAAATAAAAGGCACTTCCGGGTAATGTGCTCACCGACACATTGCCGGCTCATTCAGACGATCAACAGCAAACCCGATCATTCATTCGAAAATGCTCAAACGAAACCGCGAATGCAGATTAAAAGAGACGAACCAATGATGCGAGGAAAACGATGGCCAAAGGGTCAGGCAACACAACGTTTACCCTCGTCGAGCTTAAACCCTCCGACGACCCTCCAGACTCGAGCACCACAAACACCGGATGTGTATTCTCAAATATATATATATATGTATACACGTTATCCAACATCTTTCTCGCTCCCATATAGAACCACATAAATAGTCACTCTGAAGGAGTTGCCGCACGCGATTCACTCACTTGCATGACTCGCTCGCATATCCACAGGTGAGAGTGCACTCGATCATTTAAACGAATGATATCGCACGCGAATTGAGAGACAAACTATATCGTGCGGCGCTTGCAATATTATCATTCGCTTCATAAACTTTATCAAAACTTTATCAATTTACTTAATTAAGTTGAAAAAAAAGATCACTTTCCTCTTCGCAGTTTCAAACGTTTTGTAGATTTATTCATTAATGGACGAACCTTCGCAAAATTTCGTCGCGCTATGCACACCGGAAATGCATCATGCTATCGTTCGTTTGGTTAAAAGAGAAAAAAAAAACAAGCAGAGAATTAAAAAAATCGACGAAATATCATTTGGATTTTGTCAAATAATTACCTCAATCATTTTCATATTTTTTCATTGAGTCGTCAACTGATCAATTAATTTTTATTTTATTTTTTCCATTCATGATTATTTAATTTATCATTCACGAAAGAAAATGGACGAAATGTACGGAATTTCGTTTGGATTTTGTCGAATAATAAACCGAATCATTTTAATATTTTATCATTGATTAGTTAACTTGGTTATTAATTTTAATTATTTTTTCAATGAACGATTATTCGATTTATCAACTAAATTCCAACTAAAAAAAAAAAAAAAATTAATATTTATTCCCACTTCTGACATTTTTCAAATTTATTTATACATTCGGATGTTTGTGGAATTTTTTTGAAACGCAATAGAAATTTGTTTTGAATAGAAATACATTTTCGAAATGAATGGAATTGCGTTATGACGTTGTAAAAATATATTTTCAGTAAGAAAAGGTTTCTTTTATTATACGCAATGTCGTGTGAGCAATAACTATGGAAATTAGGTTGCCCGAGTCGTCGGGATGTGTCGGAAAGTAACAAAAGCCTGCTGTAAAAAATTGCAGCAATGTAAATGAAAATCGAGTGATTTAATCACGAAGAGACATTTGCCATTTTATTATGCGACATCGCGGAGGAGGAACCTGCTCCTTTGAAGTTAGGAACACGAGTAGAGAAGGCGCGCAATAAATTAGGCACTTTGCATCATCATTGCATTAGCCTCGGGCCTCGGAGCTGCGATTGATTTTAAGTGAATTCCAGCTCCTCATTTCGTTTCCCATACTCGTCCGACCTGTATATCGAGCTCGATTCGTCTCGATTACAAAGTAAATCGAATAATCAACCCTCGGGCTCGGGGCTGACGCAAGAATTGACAAAAATAGAGCAAGAGAAGAGGGAGCTGATACAAAAAGATTGAACGCGAGGTATAGAGAACGAGAGAGAGAGAGAAAAAAAATGACTCGAGAGCAAAGAATTTGTTTTTTTGTTTTTTTTTTATCTTTCGTCTCGTGGCCGTTTCCCAAGTTCGTTCCATCGTTCGAGCTAGCCTGTTTCTATGAATTTGCATGTTCTTTATCGAGCCTATTATCGTGTCTACGGTAACGGTCACCCAACCAAGTACTGGCTTTGACCAAGGTCGCGAAATAAAACGCTTCAGACGGTAGCGAATTGATTGGATTATATTTGTTGGTTGTTTCGTTGCATCGGGATGGAATTCGAGGGTGAAATTCATCGAGGAATTAACTGTGAATTCTTCCTTGTATCGTTGGCCAAAAGAGCGAGACGACAATGGGCAAACGGAGAGAAGAATTAAGAGAGAAAGGGAAAGTGATAGAATGACAGAGGCGGATTATTCAAAGAGCACCAGAGAGAGCTCCAGGGCGATCGGATGTATAAGAGATCGAGGGAGAGCGAGACACAAAGAACGAGGCCTGCAGTTCTCGCTGGGGCGCATTCCCCAAAGAGATTATTTCGATCCTCCGAGCTCAGCCGATATATCTCTCGCATCAATCGACAAGGCAAATTTAGTTACTCCTCAAATTCCATGAGTTCCCTCACGTTGCCAAAACTTGTATATACCAATCGCGTTTATTACCTCAACGACCTTCGTCATCGGTGACCTCCATCCTTAGCCCCAATTTTATCCAATTTTCGAAACACTCCATTCCCCATCCATTTAAAAATGAAAATACGTCACAATTAATAACTCGAGATCATTCCGTTAATAAAATTCCAAACGACGTCGAAATTCGTTGTTTTTTTATTTTTTTATTTGCCAGAGCCCATTATAAATAAATGAATAAATAAATAGACTCAGAAAATTTGGATCATTTTGAAAATTAAACAAATAATCAATAAAAATCAACATTTTTCGTTGCATACCAACGTTGCAAACTTCAGCATCGTAATTACAATCAAGACTGAAGCTGGAACGTTCTGATCGAGTCTTCCTGCTCCTGTTTCGGCTCCGTTAAAATTCTACTCGCGACATTTGACGAGGCAAACGATTGAGAATTTGAAAGAAAAATCCAAATTTTCGCTTTAAAATAAAATATTTTAATAAATATCCCGACAAACATTAAAACGTGCATTTTTTTGTGAAGAAATTTTCACTGCTATAGAGGCGATTGAGTCTCCGTTGATCATATGGGTCTATTTGACCCGAGCAACATATTTTTTTTTTTCTTAATCTTCTTAAACGTGTTTTTTTTTTACATAAAACGAATGCAGCGACTGTAACAACTTTATAGAACCTTGAAGCAGAATCGATGGAGTATTGTGAAATTATTTAAAAAATTTTCATCCATAAATACACGAAATATGAGTGGCAGGACGAAAAGGACTCGAATGATTGGGGAAGCAATGAAAAATCATACGATTCGTGAATAGGAAGCCGTTGCTGGATCGCACAACGTTACTTTTCTTTGTCTGGTGTCCTTTAAGGACGAAGACGCGACGATATATGTGAGCGATAAGTATAAATAGCGAGGGAAAGGGATGAAGGCTCGGAGGTACTGAAGAAAGTTCGAGAAATGTTTGGAAAGTGGTGAGAATGTAAGTTCGTGTGGAGAGGAAACTGCGACAAGAGTTGCGGAGAGCACCGCGTGGTGAAACGACGACGATCGGTCGGTCATTCTTCGCGTGTTACTCTTGCCTGGACGCGAGCAATGAGTCTCTCTCTCTCTCTTCCGCTTTTTCTTCATCGTCGTTCGCGGCTGCATGCGGAAGGAAAAAAAAATGAAAAAACAAGCCGAGGCTCGGAGAGCTCTTACGTGGATTCTCGCGGATAATCGCGGGCGAGGGAGCAATATCATTGGGAAGATACTATCCTCGTGGTCGTTTGGATTTTCTTTCCTCCCTGTGGATTCGCTTTTGCTCGCGTTGCTCACTTCCACATGGACCTGCAGGGGGTCAGCAAAAAAATATGAGAAAAGCCTGCGAGACACCACCGCAGACTTTTGCAAGAAAAAAAACGAA
Source organism: Campopleginae sp. 14b (assembly GCA_030522525.1). Lineage (NCBI taxonomy): Eukaryota > Metazoa > Arthropoda > Insecta > Hymenoptera > Ichneumonidae > Campopleginae sp. 14b. Next base: position 91,119 of record JAPYYS010000302.1, read on the forward strand.
CTCGTTTTTTTTTTCTTTTCTCGAAAATGCCACGAAAATATTTCACACAATGCCGGACGAAAAAAAAGGCAAAAAAACAAATCTTTTTCTGCCTCCCATTTGACAGGCACCTTTGCAAAGTTACTGACACGAAACTCTCCTGGCGAGAGCGCCAATTTCAAGAATTAAAACGAATTTGCCTCTCCCATTGTTTATTATTTCTTGCTTTGCTCTTGCACTGTGTGTGTGTGTGTGTGTGTGTGTGTTCCATGGAGTTCCGCATTTTGCGCTGAGCTCCTTTACGAGCGTGGGAGCGGCTCTTGAAAACGCGAGAAACACCCCTCGACGGACTAGACGACGTTTTCTTTTTTCTTTTTTATTCTTTTCCTGTTTTTTTTTCTCCTCCTCGCCGAATGGACGTTTTGCGAGGAAGGTGAAAATAATTAGGAAGAGTGAGGTGCACGTAAGATGAGGAAAAATGAGCGAAACAAAGAGCAGCTCAACAAAATGGACTGCGGCTTATGCAACAGAATTTTTTGCTGCTGGCCACTCCGTGCCAAATGTAGTGAAAGCTCGAACCCACTTTTTTCATCCAAACATTGAAAAGTCTTTTCTTCCTGCTCGGTTCACATCGCCTCTGGGGAAAATAGTTTCAATTCGTTTGCTCTCGGAGCGCAAAAAATTGGTGTAAAGTTTCAGGTCCAGGCCACACCATCATCGCAAATTCTTTTTTTTTCGTTTCCCTTTCATTTTCCGTTCGGTTCGAAAATTTTCTAAACGTGTTTTTCCATTCAAATGGAAATTCACTCGAAAACGATCTCATTCAATAGTTCTCTTTGCTTTATATAAGCTTTGCAATTGCCTCAGGAACGAGGCCGCTTCAAACTTCAAAATTATGATCCTTGACCTCGGAATTTTCATCCGTGCAAAAAGTTTCACGTCCTTGGCGAGCTGAGCGATGGAAAAATCAGAAATCGTATTTTTTCGAGAAACTTTTATTCGAGCCTTCGAGTACACACGTCCTATGAATTCCCATCGGGTCAAATTGACCCAAGGCCTTTTTCAAATCGTTCCATTCCGGTAAATATGCACTTTCGTTTTTTTCCTTTCGTAATAATATTATTTTTGACGAAAAAGAAAATTCAATGGCAAAGAACCAGGGACAGAAAATTGTTTGGCTCAAAATGACCCAGTGCGTGGACTCGAAGGGTTAAAAAAAAAAAAGTTACTCGGTTGAGATGAAGAGAATGAAAAGATTTATGAGCTTTCGGTCTCTCTGCAAGCTCCGGATTTTCCGTCTTCTGTAGTTAAATGTACTCAGCCATATAATTGTTAACTTTGATGGTACAACCTCAAGAATTTAAGGGGCTGGCGTAATTTCTTCATTCAGGAATTGCACTCAAGTTCTTAATGATTTAAGAAATGGAGAATTTACGAGGAAATTTGTATAAATAATTAAGAGCAACCCAATTTCTTGACGGGTGAGGACTCTCTCTTCTCAGATGTTCAGTTCCTTCAAATTCCCACTCCAAACTTTGTATTTTCATTTATTTATCGCCGCCATTCTTGTTTACATAACCTTAATCAAGTTTTTACCGCCAGCACTTGCCACTTTTATCAAGGATTTCATTTTCAAGCTTAATGAGAAAAATAACGGGCCAGCATTTCCAGCCAGCTTGCCACAAATTAATTTCGTACTTTTATTCCGAAAACGATCGCATTTTCATTCTCAAATGTTCTCGACCATTTTGAGCTAAAAAAAAAACGTGTGCTGGATTTTGATTGATACGCCGGGCCTAACTGTTCTGCTGAAAAAGAGAAGAAAATAAATAATAAAAAAATACAGAAAAAGGTGACGAAATTCTTTTGCCAAAAAAAAAAGAAAATAATGATAAAATACAGAATAATTCTTTTGCAACAAAAAATTTAGATAAATAAAAAAATTCAAAAAGATTCGGTGAACTCTGAAAATGAATCTCCGCTCGTTATTTTTTTATTCCATTTGCCTCAGCCAGGAATTCATGTGTCGCGTAGTTTAATTCCGAAAACAATGGCATTTTTATTTTTCAATGCTTTTTGTTTGCCACTTCGAGTTCCTTATTGTTTGGGATTTTTATCTCGAAATTCGTTCGTTCTCAGTGACCTCAATTCCATACCATGGAAATATAAAAGTTATGGGAAAATGAACAAAGTGACTTGGTGAATTTTTTGTCCAAGAAATTAATTCCTTATTGTATTTTTAGTGTTTTCAATAAAAATCCATTGTACCGAATATTTGGCAGCGTTCCATAAATATTTTTGGGGTTTCCCGAGCTTGTGGAAAAATATGCATTTTTTTTTTTTTCATCCAAAATTTCGTTGTTCCACTGTTCGAGTTGAATTTTCGTGCAATTCACCAAGAACGACTGTTCGGATTTTTTCCGGCTGGATAAATAGTCCTGCGACAATATGGGGCCGAAAAAATTTGGTTTTTATTGTGGAAATAATGATTTCGTGATGATAAAGTGAAAAAATAATCAACTGCTCAATCGAAGGTCCCACGTTCCGGTAGATGTTCGTTTCAGAACGATTACAGTCGATAAAAAGGGCGAAAGCTAGGAAGCAGCACTATAAAAACTAAGAACGTAGGAAAACTGGAAAGACAGAAAATCGAGGCAGGATGAGTTTCTCTTTTTATTTGGTGGTCGTTTCGTCACTTCGCTCCATAGCCGTTCCGCATTATTCTAATCTTTTTTTTCTACATTTTTCCATACGTTTTTTTTTTTAACAAAAAGTAGGTCGGCGTCTAATAAAATGAGGTACTTCACGTGATTTCGCCCTGGCAACACGCCCGAGTCTCTCAAACTTTACCATTGAAACTCGGTGAAATGGTAACGTTCCTCGTTACGAGTGGCTCTCATTTTTTTCCTTATGTTTTTCCCTCCGTAACTTCTCAGCTGTAAGAGTTTTGTATATTCGAAATATATCCCGCATTATTTTTCCAAGATTTATCGTGAAAATATAGAAATATCCTCGACGACTTCAAGTTTTAAAAAAACTATGCTGGATTTTGATAAATACGGCAGGCCAAATTTTTTTACCAAGATAAAAGAAAATGAATGAAAAAAAAATCAAAAAAGTGTGACAAAATTCTTTTACCAAGAGGAAGAAAATACACGTTGAAAAATTGAAAAAATTGGACAAAATTCTTTAGCCAAAAAAAACAATATATATGTAGATAAATGAAAAAATGGAAAAAAATTCGATGAACTCTGTCGAAAAATAAATCTCTGTTCGAAATTTATTTTTTCATTTGTCTCAGCCAGCAATTTATATGCTTCGTGTCAAATATTTGTGTGTTCGGGTGTATTTATAGTCGAGACGTCAGGCAAAGGTTGTGGCATGATGAATTCGAGTTTTTATTGTGAAAAGCCTCTCTTCGTGTACCTCGGCCTGTTAGAGTGAGGTTGGACGACTTACGGAGTCTGCTATCTCTGGAAAAATCCCTGCACGACTTATGACACCCTCTTGATGCATGTGGTACGTGGAATTAATGTTGAATCGCGACAGGAAACTAGTCCAAGGCCTTGGCGCGGAACGTCGTTAACCTCCTGGCCAACGAGGCCATCCGCTTGTGGCAAGCGCGTCGTTGAAGATCGCAGGGGTTCGTGGTCGATACTCAACGCCTTCGTTAGTATTCCGTGTCCACATTTATCTCTCCATCTCCAAATATTATTCCTGTCAATTTTCTGTCTATTTTTTACTCACATTTTTGCTCCATTTTTTAAAACGTCATTATTTAACGTTTCGAATGGTACGAGATACATCGAGCTCTGCTGCATTTCCTAATTTTTCATCCCCCACAGTAATCGGTAATGGCGAGCTTAAAAAAAAAATAAAAAAAAATTTAAAAAATCGAAAAGTTGTGGGCGGCGGAGCAACAGGACCAAAAGTCTCAAAGTAGTTGTTCGCTTCTCGCAACATACTTTCCTGTGTACATACATGTATATGATTGAAGGACCAGTTGTGGGAGTAAAAAATAAACTTCGAGCGTATAAAACAGCACGAAATATGCTTTCGAAGTGAAGGTCGGAAAGAGTAGTGCAAAGTTATAAAAAAATGAAGAAATCTAATAAAATGAGAAGAAATTGATTGCATAAAATAGTTAATTAATTAATTAATTAATTCTGTGATTCATTTTTTATAAACCTTTCGAGTGCATATTGGGTCGTTCTGGTCCCAAAAATGTTCCGTCCTCGATGGTTTGCCATTTATTGGCAACGAATCTTGTGGCGTTTTTAATTTTATTTACTACGAAAAATGTCTCTGAATAAAAAACAAAAATCATTTTTACCGGAATACGACGATTTGAGATACATCTTGGGTCAAATTGACCCAAGATACATTTGTACGCTTGTTTTAATTCAATTTCAAAGCGTTTGTGTTTTCGTTTGCTCCGCCTGCCTCATTCCTGTCTGACTTTTCATTTCCTTACATATTTTTTGTCCTCGTTCTTTCAACAATGTTGGTGCCTCTAATCCTCGTCGTTACAGAGTCTTGCACTTTGCCAACGCATATGCTCGAACGAGTTCTCCTTCAAGTCCCAGATGTTGCATCCCCTCTTTACCTTTTCTTACCCCTAATTACTGTTTCGTTCTCTTTTCTTCGGGCGTCATGCTCTCGCCACGACTTTCTAGCTGTACGTTCACCCTTTTTCTCTTATTCCTCTTCGCCCTGTCTCCATCAGACCTCGTGCACTCTCTTTCTCCTTCTTTACGCTTTGGCTCCTTCCCTCTTTCGACTCTCAGGAACGTTGCCAGCCTTGGCCTCATCCACTATTTGTAGCCGAGGTTATTCCTTGATTTCCATATTTTTTATGCGTTCATTATCCTTCTTCCTGTTCGTTTTTTTTTGCCCTATTCTACTTCGCTATTCCATGTAACTGTATCCCCCTCTTTGTAGCTCGTTTCCCTTTTCTTTTTGTTATTTCCCAGCGATTCTTTGTGTGTCATTTTCCTCGTTTTATTTCTCTTCGTGTATTTCCTTTTTTTTCTTCCTTTCATTCCTCGTCCCCTATCGAAAAATTCTGAATATTCCATTTTCACGTAATTCGACATTTCACTCCGATCTCAATAACGATCCGAGCGGATGCTTGACAACAAATGTCAAAGGTTTCGTTGCCTATCATCGTTTTTTCCGCTTTATATACTTTTCCAGAGTATATATAATCGCCCTCAGCGTTCTCGAGGAGAATAATCCATGATTCGACCTCACAAAGAATCAAAAGAAATGCGATGTTTTTGGTTTAGCGCTGAGTCGAGGCTTTCCTGGGGCTGTAGACACTGTTGGCATTCAGTTTCGATGCGAGGATTTCCAGCAGAGAGACTAGATTATTTAATTCTCATTGAAAAACATTTTTTTTTTAATCCAGAGATTTCCGCTTTTTTTCTTGCCTCGATAAGAGACGAATGCGATTATTTTAATCAACGAATGTTGGACCAATTCGGTATCGAATCGTGGACAAACGAATGGCCCGAGCGATGATGAAAATATTCCGAATCACACTCAGTCAGACGAGCTCTCGAATGAGACCAGACACAGGTTGCCACTCTTTTTGGCGCACGCATCCGAGTGGATATAATTTCAAAGGGAACAGGCTCGACTCGGTAACGCAGTGTGTCTCGTCCATTAGCTTTTAACGTTGATGCTCTCCCTGCAGTGTGAACCAGCTCCGAGCACTATGCAGTTTTGACACATTCCTCCCTCCCCCTTTCCCTTCTCCTTCAAACTCCTTTCATCTACTCCCTTTTCCCCTCGATCTCTTCCTCATTCTGCCTTTCTTTTATTTACGAGTTTGCAGCTCGCGCTCCTCCCTCCTCTCTAAACAATATCCACATTTTCCACACACACTAGCCTAACAGATTTTTCATCCCTGTTCCTCCAATTATTAGTTTCGTTCTTTTTCCTGCCCACCTCCATCTCCCTCCCTCGTATGCCTCTCACCTGTCAAATAATCGATCCTCATACATCTCGAAATTTCCACATTCGCTGTCATTCTAGAAAATCCTTATTTATTCAACTCACACTCGATAAGCAGGGCGCAGGCTACTCACAACAATGTTGCCATGTTAAAAGCATAGAAAAATTCTAAATGATTAGAATTTCATGAAATTTCGTGAGCATACTTTTCAATATTAAATTATTTTTTTTTTATATTTTAAAAAATCAATTTTTAAAAATATTGAATATAAATATATACATTTTTTAAGATTTTTATTCTGCACAGTTTTCGAGTTATTCAACACTAGAGTTAACATGCATGAGCATAGGATCCACATATATATAGATATATCTTTAGCATATTGTAAACTCAAATTATTTGACAACTATGCAAACGAAAAATAGAACAAAAAATTGTGTCATCGTATTTAATGCTAAATAATATTTTCATCAATTTTATTTAATTCTTATCATATTATCGTATGTAGCCAAGCTCCTTTAACGAAAATCCATACGAAAATTATTTAATATCGCAGCAATAAAGAACGAGTTTTCCAGGTGTTACATTTTTAATGACATTTTCAACTAATTCGATTTAATTCATCACGTTTTAGATCCATTACGTTTTCTACTCTAGAACTGACTCTTGGTCCATTAGAAACGATTCAAATTTCGGCTTTGAATATGCTATTTGGAATTTCAATGAAAATTATTCACTACAGTTCGGATTCTTTTGACACTCAAAACCGTTCGAACTCTACACGTCACGAATTAAATTCGTACGATAATAATAAAAAATCGATTTTATTCGTTTTGGGTTCGATTAATTTGCAATCGAAATTTGTACAGGTTTGACATAATAAATTTTTCATAACGTTGTAGATTCATTAGATTTTCTTAGAGTGTGGGTCTCAGTGGGTCTTATCGAGAAAAGCGAGGAATTTCCCGCTGTGAACTTTAATACGCGGCTACAAAGTTGAGGTAAATGAACTGAAGAGCTAAGGAAATGTGAATCTCGTCTGACTATATTTTTCTCCGGAGCTTTTCTCATCTGCTCCAAAAGCTCGATCCTTTCAGATTCTAATGCTGTCGAGTCGCGTTTCCATCGATTCTATTCGCTTATGCACACCAGCCAGGAAACACGAGAATGTTCCTTGGATTTCCTAGATTTCTCTGCCATTTCCTTTCTGTCTCGGTGTTGATTTAATCAATTGTAACATCAGACCGATCTGCGTAAAGCCAAAGCATCACTCCATCGATACCTTCAATCTTATAAAGGCAATGTATATATTTATGCGTTTGCAATCAGATTGCTTGTGTCATAGAACGAATATCGATGCTCAAAAGGCTTTTGCGTTCAGATTGCCACGGAATTTCGAATTTTCGTTAATTTAAAAATACCGTTTGGATGCATTGTTCCTGGCAATCCTGGCAATTTTCATTTTGTTCGCTCTCGAGAAATTTATTTTCAATAAATTCAATATTTTTTTTTATTTTTTAATTTTTTTCTTTATTAAAATAATATTTTTCTTTTTCCACCCTCGGAATTTTGGAAGTGGACTGAACTCATGGGTGTGGGTGTGTTAAATGTGAAATCACGTGGGCACAGGTCGGTTTTTCTTAGTCGGAGATTATTGTTTTTTTTTTTTTTTTTCTTTTAAACAAGTTTTGTGTTTTCGTTCGTGGTATTTTGTGTTTTTTTCTTTTTTTTTTTTTATTTTTTTTTTTTTTTTTTTTTTTTTTTTTTTTTTTTTTTTTTTTTTTTTTTTTTTTTTTTTTTTTTTTTTTTTTTTTTTTTTTTT